>MCFE01000069.1:0-187922 GCA_002104905.1 Basidiobolus meristosporus CBS 931.73
TGCGTCTCCATTTGGAGATATCCTTGATATGCTGAATAGCAATAGTATAATGACGCCGACTAGTGGCAATCGGGTTGCACCAACTAGTCCGAAGATCACATTCAATTTTTGAGATGTCGAGGATAGAGTACCCTTTGGTAATATTTAATGCTGGTGATTATTTGTCGGTTACAATTCACTTCACGAATATTGTATATCTGGTGAGAAATACTCTGGCCAACAGGTACAAATTTATACGCAACGTCATTTTAATCCGATCTGATTTGATCAGTTTGAATGGAATGGTCAAGTGCTTTGGTTGTATCATTGCCTGAAATCCCATTTCAGGTCACAGCCAGTCACATCCCCGGAAAACGTAACTGAATTATCTAACCTATATCCGGTTAATGCAGACCTCTGGGATCCATTTCTGGTAATATTCATAATTTGCTTAATAGGAGTCAAGTACATCAGCAGGCGAATACACCTCATCCAGTGTGTCACGTGGAGGGCGAGGGAAAGATAGGGGTGCACTCACAAGGGGATTCCATGTTAATTCAGAGAGGTTACACAATTCAGCACAAACAGGCTTCATGATGATGGCATAGCATACTATAGAAGAATCTAGATTCATCCTAGTGCTAGAGATAACTCCATTGATCTTATCTGTTTGGGACCACTATCAGTCAGACTGGTTGGGCAGTTGGAGTTGCTATACGCATACAACTATGCCATGCCTCCAATTGGATTTTATTATAGCTCAGCTTTCAATAACGCATGAGTGACAATTATCATACTTGAACGATACGACAGACTTTCAAGAAATAAAAGATTAGAATACTATTCAACAAAAGGGTGAAGAATTTTGTACTATGGAAGTAATAAATCATTAAAAGGGTTTGATTGGAAATATGATGACACTGATAGCTATGGAGAAGGCTACTCAGTCCCGCAAGCCTGCTTCTTACGATTTCTAGATGACCTATGTACCTGCTGAATATACACTTTTTTCAGATTCACTGCTACTGCGCTCATTCTGACTTGGGATTGGAGGTAGGTATTCGGATGCATTGGGCGCGATATGAGAGGCCAGTGCGACTAGCAACTGCGTATAATATCTTTGACGCCGGGCTCGCTCTCGTTCACGACGCTCCCTTCGTCGTTCACGAGCTTCCTCACGGCGCCTCGACTCCAGTTGTTGAGCCTCAATCCGCTCCTCCCACCTACGTCTTTCAGATATCTCCTGGCGTATCAACTCAAGCACCTGATAAAGTGCGGACGCGTCTTCAGAACTTATCCTTTCACTTTCGTTGTTTGTGCTTCTCTGGTGAGCGAAATCACTCGGCTTAGAAGGCTGCCACGTACTTGAGGAATACCGAGTACGTATTACCGAGGATGGTGTGTTTGAGCGCTCGTTAGAGAAGTCGTGGTGGGCTTCCGTTGACTCGTTGTTGAATGAATATTGAGATGTAGATGTCTGGCCGGAATACGATAGAGGGTGGTTTGGTTGGTCTGGCCGATTGTAAGCGGGGTGATAGGGTGAGTTACTAAGTTTTCTCTCCGAGTTCGGTGGAGGGGAGTCCAAGATTGAGGATAACGTCAAGCCCGGCTGCTTTACCAGTATATCTTTGATGTAATCGTAGTATGGGAATATTCGCTGTTGCTCGCCTTCACACAAGCCCTTCTGACTCTCAGCTCTCTAACCAGATAGAACTCAAATTAGCAAATGGAAAATAACTAATTGGCTATTCGTGGTTCTTGAGAGCCCCTACCTTGTATTCCGAGAGAAGGTTTTTCCATTTTTCTTTGCATTGCTTATCGGTTCGACTATACCCAGCTCGATTCAATCTCTCCGATAATTTCTTCCACAGAACTGCATTTCGCTTTACAACGCTAAATTCATGGTCCATATCCCGCCTTAGATCCATGAGCAGTTTGGTCTCCGCCGTTTCCCAAGATCTACCGGAGGTGGCTATGTTCAACATGAGTTCCTCCCGACAAAAGATGTAATACGATTTGTGTTATTATGCTACCCACTAAGTCGGGCCGAGGGCAATAGAAACAATCGAATAACAACAAGAGAGTGTGCGTATTTAAAAGAATAGGAATCCAGCCCGGCAGTATGTGGGTTTATATACCGAAGCATTGTCATCCTTTTATTTGGTTGGCCCAATTTAGGGCTCTGTCTTACCTAGGTATTTTCTTAAGTTAGAGAAGGGGAACAAAGGGGATTTGATCAGCACACAAGTTGTCATACTAGAAACTCGCATGCGATGATGAATTTCAACAATTGGGGCTAGGATTGGGTTGGCTTTGAGTCTATTCTTATTTCCAGTAATATACACCGCTTGATGCTGTTTTGGTAATCCCAGATAGTCCAATGATTTCCTATCCTCACACTGCAGTATAGATATGATAGAGCAATCCCACGTTGCCTACTTTGACCAAAGAAGCCGAATGTACCAACCTTCTATCGGTGTGCATATATTACTTGTGATCTAATGTTAGGAATTATTGTAAGCATAGCGATACGCATCACACATTTGCTAGCATAGATCTGAAAAACCTGGAATGAATGGATAGCTATATGAATTTATGTCAGCTACCATATCTGGTTAATCTGAGGATCCAAAACTCAGCATATTCCAATCTAACTCTGCCTGTCTAAACAGAGCATTAATTAACCCAGGCTGTTACCTCAGGTCTACGTCGAAGCATATTCCCATTGTTACTCCTAGCATAGCGTCGTTTGTAACGTGCATTCTACGTCGACAATGGATCGGCAATCCTTTACCCAGGTTGCAACCCAACGGTACCGCTATTTTTATCCCCTTGCAAAGGCAGCTTCTCTACGCAACGCCCACGCTGGTATTCGCCGCATCGGGGCACGAACAAATTTTGCACTTGGAAATTGGAACCTTGGCCAATAGGCTGAGCACCAGGAATCCCTTATTTTAGATCGATGCTTACACCATTGGCCTAGATGCTACTGCTGAATAGCACACCTGTTCACAGATGTATTAGTAGCTATCGGGAATTTGAAGTTTCCATCAATCGCGATTACTGATGGTTCACCCTGAGACAGTGGTTTCATGAGAACGTTAAATGGAAAACCGAGTAAGACTGTACATTTAGAGGATGTCACGCCTACCAAACTTACTGATTTTCGTTGCGTTTGTTTTCTGCTGGCAATCGACCACAGATGCGATGTGGAGTAATATACACATATATTGGCCACCGTCGCTTGAGTAAATGTACCAATGGTAAATCACTTCCTGAAAATGATATCATCCAAAACAACCAGCTTGCCAATGATCTTTCCTAGTGACGCCTCAGCTCACATTCAAATAGCATGCAGCAGTTTTAAAGATAAAACCACCCACAGCCCACTCGATCTAATGGATTCCAAAGACTGCTGGCTACTGCAACAGCGACATGCCGAAAGAGTGCTTAGAGACTGAGACACCTCGAATTTAATGTATCACTTCGCCCTATTAAAAACGTGGTCACCTTACTAGGTTACCTCACAATTACTAGGGGATCGACCTGCGATGTTGGTGGATGGCTTGCGTTGTTCAAGCTTCCCCGAGCTTAGACTTGCTCAGTCCAATACCGAAGCGATCCCAATCCGTTATTAAAAACAATTAATGTAAGAGACACCTGGTTCCGCGTAGAGTGCTTGAGTCAATCCCATGCCTTCCAACCGTTCGCTTAGAAGACTCGAAACATACAAGATTTTTGTGTGCTCGTCATTGGCCCACCCGGCCGTCCTACTCACGGGCAACCGGTGTTTGTACCTCATTTGTACTACATAGATATCAGCCTCTGGCAACAGTGGTCAGACTGAAGATGATGAGACAACCCAATCGGATGTGCTTTTCTATAGATACGTCTCAAATCCCACCGCTTCAGCTTGCGTTTTACGTAACCTGGTTTTGCCAGTATGTTGGGTAGAGGAGATATCTGGACCCTGGCCAACTGATTGGCCAGCTACTGAGCGCAAATTGCAAGGGGCAAATACGGGTTGACATGCTCATCCAAGTCAAGACCTTCTTATATCATGGTTATATCGCATTCAGCCTACCTGGCTAATATGGCAATTTAGGATACTCTACCCGCATGAAGTGTTACATAACCCAATCTCAAATTCGGTGATACATATTTTCACATGGAGAAGCAGAGCAATCCACTGTGCCTCTCATGAAAAATCAATTTGTCTCCATTCATTTAAGGAGATTGATGACATAGGCGGTTGCGAAGTGGTCACGGAGCCTAACGGATTCGTAATTAGTCCAGAATAGAGCACATTTCTTTTCTACGTCAGACACCACATTGAGTGCCTAATGCGAAACGACTAATCCGGCAATTGAATTGTCTATTGCTGGTTTAGAATATACCTACTCTGGCTGGTACAAAAACCCTTAAACGTTCCGAATGCCATTCAGCTTTGTATAGCGTTTCCATACCGTTTGACACCGCTTAAATACCAGGTTCACCCAGTGGGATATCGATGGGTCTCTGAGTCGATTATTAACGTGGGATAATTCCACCATGGCCAATGAGGGGTGAGGAGGCCAGGATTGTTCAGATTGGCGCAGATAACTGCCTGACAAGCCTATTATCCTTGTATGTGCTGCATACATGGTGCCATGAATAGCCTGGTACGCTACGGTTTATATTAAACTCCTTGACCAACATCACTACGCCTACCCATGCTCATACGTAGAGCATTTACAATGCTACTATAATCAGAAGAACAGAAACTAGCCAATCCAGAATGTCGGTTTATTGTACAACGGCTTCATGGCAATAAGCATCAGGCGGTAGGAAGTGAATCACGAAATAAATGTGTACTTTGAGTTGGGGGCCTATTACCTTCTTTTTCTGCTGACGGGCAGCAACAAGCCCTTTTGATCTACTTGATTTTTCATAGATCTAAACAATCGATATCCGGCTATGGCATCCTTGGCAGCATAGAGGATGCTTTGTTTCGATAACTCTTTGTTGAACCATTGCTTATTTCTTACATCAGAGGGCTGAATCCCAACAGAGTATCGGTTACAAAGGCTTTTTAAGCTTGTCGCTTCATGCCCCAGACTTTTGGCAATACGATCAAGATTCACTACACCGCGCACTAAAAGCTTGTATTGGGACCTCAACGCATGCGAGTCCCAGCTAGCACTCACTCCAACTTTCGAGACTTTTTCGTTCGCTAAGAAATCATGAAATTCCGTAGGAAATACATATAGCTGAGTGGCTTCTTGGATATTCTTGAACACCAGAGGTATTCTTATCAATACACAAGTATCTTCTGTAGCAAATTGTATCAAAGCAAGTTTCTTGATGGCGCGTTTGTTTGTGTTTAGTTCTGTAGAGCAATTACCCTTTGCATTCTCTTCGATGAAAACCTCTTTCTCAGTATCAAAACCAACATAGTTGACTTTGTGCTTCTTGATTGAGAGTTGAAGAAGCTTTAATGAAGTCAACAATTCGGGCAGAGTTGAAACTATGTAGATCTTGACTCCATCGTAGCTGCAGCATGGCTCTAATACTCCATTTTGAAATTCTCGGAATACTGTATAATCGCGACGAGTGATCTGCTGCTCAAAAAATGGGTATACAGGGGGGAGCTTGGGGATTGCTGTATGCTGATGCATACATCTCTTGAGTAAGCTGCCCCGAGAGAAGCCAAGAGATCGTAGCATTAGGGAGCCATCGAGTGAACAAAGTGTAAAAATAGCACAAAATTTGCTAGTAGCAAATAATGATCTCGTGCAGTGAAGATTATTATATAATGATAGTCACTCAGCTTGGATTCAAATTTTTGATAGCTGATTAGTATAGCAAATATCAATGACGATCCCCGGGAAGAATATCCGGCCATGATGAGCAAGCAATCAGAACGCTCATCTTATTGATCAAGCTGGGGTTGTACAGTGAATGGGATTTATAAAGATCCTTACACCAACCCAACAGGGACCCAGGCCTCGGTTTCATCGTGATGTTCTTCGTGTCGTTTGCCAGGAATCCATTCGGTGGAAAGACATTGGAGTAAATTGGAAACATTAAAAACCCAGCCCTCCTCCAGGAAGTAAAACTCTCCAAATCTTCTAAATTATTTGCATCCAGAATGCAGTCTAGGATACCGAAGATGATACATTCGTTTCGCCCATTACTAGTTGTTTGTTTGTTCGCACTGCTTGATGCCACTCGAGCTGACCCCACCACTAATGAAACTGACTTTCATCACAAGAGTAAACCATATCTTGCCGTCCTCATCATATCCGGCGTAATCTTCTTCTTGGCTCTCCTCACCATAGCATGGCTAATAGCGAGACTTATAAAGCGCCGCCGTGTAAAGAAACAGCAATCGAAGCAAGTCGACACTTTACTCAGGACATTTCTGGATAACTGTGCCAACAATGGGCCTATGCCAAGGGAGAGTGAGCTGGCTCCTCCATACGCCCCATCAAGTCCTAACACAACGCTGCCTGACAATATCGTCGATACGATCTCAGACGTGATCTGCCAGCAGTACTTGCAGAAAGCCAATTCAGCCAGGGATCCCAATGGAGAACATGTGAGGCCTTCGAATGTTGTCCGAACACTTTCCCTCCCTCCATATGACCAGCCAGGCCGGCAAGCATGAGATACAAGAAGCACCAACCAAGGTAACCGGCGCCTGCAGCACTGAAGGATTACTGTTCACCCGATTGAAAGTTGTACAAATCTTAGCCCTCTACCGTGATCTACCCCATGTCCATTTCACCAATAATCATATCTCAGTCTACTGTATATTTTCGCCCATCTTCTGGCTGATTCAGTGGCTGAATGGGGCAACCTGCCACATACGTTTCAAACCAATCCATCACTAAAGCATAAATTCTTAGCTTATCATAACCAAGCCTTGGACGGGTGCACCAGGATAGGAGTAATCCGTTTGACTGCGTGGTGGTTTCAGACATCTTGAAGAGAAGTGTACTGTTGTACAAAGGCACTTTACGCTGGTCCAGATTGGTATCGGAGCTGTTTGTTTGCTGACCGTTACTTCCACTCCCATACAGCATACTACAGGACTGAGCAACCGGTTAGATATGGATATTGCCCGTTGCCACATAAATATTGTTGAAGTGATTCTCGTGAATCCAATCTGCCCTGCTCAATTGAAGTCCATACCAGCGATAAGGGATTCCCATCCTCACAAATATGCCAGAAATAACAAGTAATAAACGCTATCTTTAGCATCCCCAGCTGATCATGAATCATGCAAACGAAGCATCCATTGCCATCCATTTGTACAGTAGATTGCATGAAATACAGGGAACACGTTTCCAGTGGCAGTATTGGAGTGTCTACTGTATCTATCTATGGCTGGAAACCCCTCAGATTCTGAGCGAAGGCCTGCTTTATGTCTGAGCTTTATGGAGGAATTCGATATTTACGAATCAAAAATCCACGACGATGTACAGGCTAAGCCTTGTTCATCGGAAAAATATGATGACCTCCTTTCGGATTGTGTGTGGGTGTGACTTCTAATCGTTGTGACTGTTTTTGGAGTCGCGATACTACTGGAAGAGTATCATAGGTAGGTGAATTCACCACGCGAACCCCAACCAAGCATCACTTACAGCACTTCACGAACGAGCAATCAGTAAACGTGGTTTTCAATAGCTAGGCGCCATCAGAGTAGGAATGGGTTCAGTGGGTTTCAAAAACACCATTGCTCACTTGAACCGATTCTCTTGTCATTCAGAAAGCTCCCAACTTTCTATATCGTTGGAAACCCAGATCTTTGAGAAGTCTCTACCTTTACCATCCTTACCTCGTTTGACATATTAAAAGGTTGCTTAATCAGCCTTTATTGACTGGTATTTTTCCATTTCGTTTAACTAGAAAATCTGCACCCCTTGCTCTTACACCCTCAAAGAAAAAAGTAAGAATTCCAACAACGATCACACTTGGTACTTAGCGATCAAAGAACTAAACGTTTGCGTCCACTAGCTATGGAAATACAACGTCCCCCCTGAGCTTGTTGAGAAGTTGAATGAATCAGAAATCAAAAGGCAGGAAGTGATTAATGAGACGATAAATACGGAGGAAGAATACGTAAAGGATTTAAAGCTTCTAGATACGGTAACTAGCCTTCAAGCGAAAACCTTCTCCGTCAAGCCTAACCAGCTCGTTCATTCCTTCAGTTGTTTATAATCCCATTGCAGGAGTCACGTATCGTGGACCCCGAAAAACTGGAGGAGTTCATCGCACGCGTATTTCAAAATTATCAAGACCTCCAGACTCTTCATATATGGCTGCTGAATTGTTTAATAGAAAAACGGCAAAAAGGGCCGGTAATTAATATGATCGGGGATGTTTTTTCCCAATTTATCGAGAAGCTGGAGCCGTATGTACACTACGGAGTCGGTTTAGAGTTAGCACAGAGGAGTTTCGAGAATGAGTCGATTCAAAATCCTGCCTTCGCAGATTTTCTAGAGGTACTGCCGGCGAACTTCCATCGGTTTCTGATATCCTTCGCTAATGAAATCCTTGTTAGGGATGTGTACGGCATCCAGATGCACGAAGGCTGACGCTGCAAAGCTTCTTAAGTCGGCCAACATCTAGACTCGGAAGGTACGTCCTGCTGCTAGAGAATTTACTGAAGTATACGCCAAAAGAGCACCAAGACACGGCATTTTTGGAAAAATCTATTTTGGGCATCAAGCAGGTCATGACACTTATGAACGAAGAGGCGGGGAAGGTCAGCAACTCGCTGAAGCTTCAAGAGCTAGATGAAAAAATCCAGTTCAAGGATGGGGAGCATCGGGTACTTGATTTTACATTCGCAATTAGTCGAGGCGGATTGGAACTCACTTCAAAAGTTTTAGAGTTTATGTTTAGGGGAGACGAACAGGCAATTGATAAGAGACGGCTCGTTCAAAAGGAAGAACTCAGGGTTTCCTTTGAAGCTCTTTTTGTTTGACCATGTGCTATTGTTGACAAAGGAAAAGCAAGTAAGCGACTCGATCGAGTATCATGCTCTATGCAAGGTCATCTTTATTGAATGCTTCTCAAAACTCGATGCATGCCACTAATATGGTTCTTAATCAGCCAATACCACTGGAATTGATCGCTCTGGAGCCTGAGGTTCAAGATTCATCCGATGCCTTTGAGCAAAATAAAGTCGGGTTCCCGTTCACCTTCACATCGCTGAGTAAACCTGGAGGGAAGTATACTCTATACGCGTCTTCCCCAGCCGAGAGGAAGCAATGGGTCAACAAGATCAATGAACAGAAGGATAAAAGGAAATCTGAGCGAGTGACCATCTTCGATACCATCACAACATCCAACATCACGTTTGATGCAAACTGTCAGATCAACTGTGCCACAACTTACGGTTTGTACTTGAAGATTACTGCACGAGTGGCCGTTATCCTGACTGTTATCTTAGTGAGTTACGACAACAGAAAGAAGCTCGTAATAGGCACTGATCTTGGAATCTATACTGGCTTTGAGGATGATCCATGTAGTTTCAAAAAAACTCACGAACTAGAACGTGTTCGACAGATCTACTTTTTGACTGAGTTCAATATGGTGCTGGTACTACAAGGTACTTGGAACGAGATCTGCTCGGTGATGCGTGTCACTTACCCTATGCCTGCAATAGATAAGCTCCTGGTTGTGTATTCTCTCGATGCGTTTGATTTCCCTGACTCTCCAGCCAACAGACACGGCCAGAAGCTGGCTTCTCACGTGTCCTATGTTAATGTTGGTGTGTGTGATGACCGGAAGACTGTGGTTTACATGAAGTTCCGTGGCCTCAAATCATTCTTCAAAGTTTTGGAGCCAGTTTCCATCTACCAGGGACGTCAAAAAACAGAAGGAAAGCTTCTCTGTCAAAGAAACGGCTTTGCTCTTAAACTGATGACGGTTGGAGCTTACAACTCACCTAATATCCATCGGAAGCTTGCTGACGCGTAATATCTCTCTAGGAATTCTACGTAGGCACTCAATCAAGATCAGTGAAGTTTCTGAAAAAGCGCTTGTACGTGGTGACCAGCCACTCATTCGAGATAGTTGATCTTGGGACATTGCATACCAACAAGAGTATGTTTACCCCCGGAAGCTTTGCATTCAATGGTGTATTAACCTCTCTGTAGGTATTCCTGATGTTCTTGATGGAACAAAGTATGATTTTCTAGAAAACCGGGAAGGCTGTCGCCCAATTGCAATGTACCGAACCAATGCGGATGAATACCTCGTCTGCTATACTGGTATTTGCCATAAATACGCGAATTATATCTTGATGGTCGTTCCCAGCTCAACTTTAAACAACTCCTGTAGAGGTGGCCTTCTATGTGAACAATTCCGGGAAAAGATCGAGGCCGAACTTTCTCATGGAATGGGAAGGTCGACCTACTGATGTTGGTATGTGCCCATTGTATTATCGAAGCATAGTGCATATCATTTAGCTATCTGGTAACGTGATTTTATTGGAAATAGCGCTTTACTACCCTTACGTTATAGCTTTTGATGCGTCGTTCATCGAGATTCGCCATGTGGAAACTGGCTCACTTGAGCAGGTGATAGTATGTAACGGCCTAAAATGTCTGAGCAATGGTGAGAATACCGGGGTTATCTATTGCGCCATGAGACCTAAACATGCCACGCACCAATGCGTTTTTCAACTGGACCTTCCCTCTTGGAAAACTTCGCCTTTTAGAAACAGTGAAGTGTTCGATAAATACATGTTGAGGCTTTACGACACGACATGAATGGGTAACAAGGAGTTCGAGGAGATATGTGCTGACACCAAGATGCACTCGATTTTGGTTGTCGCCTGTTAGATTCCAAATCTAAATTGCTTGGTCTTCAAGATGGCAATGAACTGGCAACGGAGTTCGGGGGATACCTCAGATCATGAGGGTGGCTTCTGTAAAGGATTCATCTTACAAAGCCTTGGGGACACGCACGTCGTATGTCTCGAGTTGTGGATAAAGACCAGTTGTTCAGAATGTATAAGATCAGTTGATCAGCACCATCCCATATCCGATGGTACTGTATCAATCATCTCAAATACCTTGAGCTTTCAAGGTTTGTAATATGCTTTTGAATTGTATCTCCAATATTCCGCCGGAAGGCATTACATTGCCTGTTCATATTGGGCGCAACTGATACAAAAATGCCTATTCACCGCTTGAATCTTTTGTGCTAATAAAGTATGGCATTGTTCTATGATGAGTAATTATGGTTTGATCTTTATTTGGGTAACAGAGATTCGTGAGGTTGTGTAATTGATTAAATTCACGTCTTAATGACCAGAGGTGGGTTTCAGGTTCACACTTTCTCGTCAGCGGCTTCCGTACTACTATGAGCCTCCTCTTGGATAAGAGAAATATAACCTTCAGGACGACTCATCAGGCGATAGTAACCCCAGGTGCGATAGGGAAATAAAATCTGTAGGGGACAAAGAGTTAGAGCTATTCAAGGAGAAATTACTTTGCCATCCACCAACACTAATGATCCATAATACAGCCAAGCAAGCCATGTAGCCTATGAAAACACCACTTTCATCTGCTATGACATCTCGTATTGAATACAAATAGACACCAAGGGAGACGATAAGAAAGAAGTTTAGAGCGGTCACGACCCAGCTATACACGACGTACACCTCGATTAGTCGAATGTTTTTGCGCCAAGCCCCACAGAAACCAACAAAGCAGAGCAGTGCACATATAGACCAGTAGCCCGCAAAGGCATAGTGGAACTCGGACAGTTTTTGTGTGATAGCAAAATATAAATTAGTAGCCTACAGTGATTAGAAAAATAAGCAACTCGTTTCAGATAATGCCACTTCGAGTACTTACGAACATAGAGCCGCTATTTGTCAAAATGTAAGCTCGGGGGGTTGGTTCAGCAAAAAACTTATAGAATTGTGTGTTTCTCATCGTGATGAAGACCTGGGTTTGAAATTATGCAGCAAACGCATTGGCTAGTTATGGTCATTTATAAGTATGAGGTTCAGTTTCTGAACTTCGGCTAGTTGCACAAGCATACTGCCATTCTAGATCCTAAATTTGAGCATTTTCATTTCGTTGTATTATTTGCTAATCCCCGTTTTGCGGTCACAAGCAATCAGGTTACAAACCAAAATACTGTACCACTTCGTATACATTATACATGTCAGATACAAGAGTAATAAACCAATAAGTGTAACCAGTTAGATAGGAAGGATGTGTTGTTCTTGAATGTCCAACACTCAATCAGTATACTTGACGGAGTTGCATCAATCGTCCCAAAAATCTTGAATTTCAAGTCTTGTAGGGTATCTGCTGAGCATCGCAATATTCCATCGAAAGCCATGGTCGTATCCGGAGTAAAATCATACTGCAGTGTTGGGTAACAGTTCAAATCGTTTGTCCTAACAAGGAACTGTGCCATTCTATGATGATTTTTACTGTCCCACTTTTATTTCGATAACAAACAGGGATTTGAAATGCTGTGTATTTGATGAGATTCCCATCGTTTCAACCTTACACTTTCTCATTGGTTACTTCCGTGTCACTATGATCCTCCTCTTGGGAAAGAGCTATATACCCTTCAGGACGACTCATCCGACAAAAAGGAGCCCATATACAAAGCGGATTTACAATCTGTAGAGTAAAGTATTAGGAGCTGTTGAGGGGGAATTACCTTACGATTTACTTACACCAAAGATCAATAATATGGCCAGGAGAAGCATCTTCCTCAAGTCGTGGTACAGTCTAACCGTTAAAATTTCTCGAAACATGTAGATATTAATACCTACAGTGGTGATAAGAAAGAGGTTCATGACAGCCAAGAACCAGCTATACACGACAAATATCCGGACTAATTGCATACTTCTGTTCCAAGCCCCACACAAGCCAACAAAGCAGAATAGCGCACATATAGACCAGTAACCCTTGAAGAAATAGTCCTCAATATCACCAGAATTTTCTTGCCTGAACGCAAATATGGAATTGACAGCCTACAATTATTGGAATGATAAGCAACCACTTGTTTCAGACATTCACACATCAAATACTTACCACCCCAACAACGGTGTTTATTAAAAGGGAAATTCGAGGGTCTGGTTTAGCGGCAGGAGTCTCAAGAATTTGGCTCTTCATCGATTAAATTTGGGTTAGGAAATTTTGCTGCTGATACGTGGTCTACATGACTATTTATGAGTATAAAATCTTGGGCAATTTCCATCTTGTGTATATGTGTTTTCTAGATCTCAATCAAGTCCCAAAGAAACCAGTTTACACCTCTATGGAAAGCTGCTGCACCGTTTTTCGATCATAAAAATTAGTTACTCAATAGGGTTTTGTTCTTGCTAAACCATTAACACGCATCCGGTACACTTCAAGAATAGAGCGAGAACCTATTTCACATACCATTTCAATATGACGTATGTGAGCAGTGTAGATTACAGGCTACATTTGAATACGAGGCCGACTAAAGCCAATATATGGGCTTTTCATCCGGCTTAATTGCGTCTCGTAATTCAAAGTTAATCTCGTGTGCATCTTTAAGAGGGCTCAATTGACGATACTTCCGCCAGAATAAATAAGCACCGAAAAACTATACGTGTAGTGTTTGTGAGCTATGTGTAAGCAAAAGTGCAAAATCTTATTTACTTACATCTGTACCTAAGAGCACCAGCAAGAAAGGCATTGATACAGTAATGACGCTAACGCGACTTCAGATCTGCTCTTGGAATTTGCTTAGCAAGGTCATCAGCATGACGTTAATAAGTAGCATTAAAATCGCCTTGAGCCAACAAAACCAAGCAAGCAAGCCGATTAGCTTGATGTTTTGTAGCCGGGCACCAATAATGCCTAAAATATAGACTAATGCTATAAGATAACAAACTCCCTCAGTGATATAGAAGATTTTCTCATTTCGAAATCCGCCGAGTTTTAGCACGATTGCAATGCAAGGCCAAGCGGTCTGTAATAGAGAAGATGATCAGCTTGTACTGATAATCGTTGAAATTCAATGCATACTTTAGGGAGAATGACGTTGAACACTACATAAGTCCGAATAATCACATTGGGGCTACCCGTCCCAAAATCTTGGCCACTTCGATACATGGCAGTATATCTAGTACGTAGTAACACTGTACAGTTTATATAGGTATTCGAACCTAGAAAACACTGGATGAGCCTGTCATTGGCATCAATCCATGACTAACTCTTGAATGTTGTGCTACGTAGTAACGTACATGATGCACTCAGCAAGAAAATTTCGATTTTTTACGGTCGGAATAGACTTGTATAGCTCATTACTAATAGCAAGTTAGTTCCATTTCTTGGATAGAAAATTCCAATGGCAGATGGTTTTCTCATACTCATCTGTGGTATGACTCACTACAGCGCCATAAAAAGAAAAGTGTAATCTAAGCATGCGTAGTGTTTCTGCTACTCTATTATCATTCTACCTATTTCGATAAGCATACCAACGTATATCTCCCATTACCAAAGATTCAAGACAGTCTGCTATCGTAGTCTCTTATTCTTTATCTCCCATACATATACGTGATGTTCAGGAAGGAAGGCAAGCCAAAAGGCGAGGTTGACTCAGCTCTTTGCTGGAAAATGTAGTGTTGAACAGATTGAATGTCCAGCCAGTTACGTGGCCTCGGCGTGTAAACCTTCAACTGGATCAATATCCAGATGGACATCAGGGTCCTCTTGCTCAAGACTCGTATAACCATTGCCAGGGCTCAAACTACGATAATATGACCAGACCACCCAAGCAAAATAGATCTAGAGTAGACGATGAGCTTCGATGAATGTTAGTGAGTCACAGGCAATACGAACGCCTTACCTTTAATAGCGCCATACCAACCACAATTACTATTGAGAGGTAATTCTCTATGCAGTTATCTGAGAAGCACCATCTGTAGAGACGATCCACGAAAAATCTGACAACGCCAGGAATCCAAAAAATTACGTTGAATATTAAGTCAATCCAGGAGAACATAGCAAAAAGACGGACTAGCATGATATCCGTCTTCCAAGCCCCATAAGCACCAACAACACAGATGGTCATTGCGATACCATACAAACCGAAGGTGAACGAATCTATCCAATTGTAACCACCATAATATCCGGATTTGCCAAATGCAGTGACCACATAGAATAGCCAACAAAACTGAAAGTAGTAAGGTTAGCATTGACTGCCAAAAAGAATTTAAACTACTTGAATCAAATATGAATTCATACCGCTCCAAACAAAGCTATGAGTATAGAACCCATCTTAAGGTCTACCACAAAGCAGCAGTTTCTCAGATATCTTCGACTCATCTTGGGCGAGTAGATTGGGTGATCAAGTTGAGATCCATATCTGATTTATATAGGTCGATGTATGGATTCTAGGCCATCCAGCGTATCCCAATTGACATCTACTCTCTCACATATTGCTCATGTGGTTCGATGGCGTATATCTCAGCCACTCGGTTCGGCTGCTTTACCGCGATATATTTTGCCTTTTGGAACTTTGTGCTCAGCATATGATCAGAGTCGTGCCATTTAGTCAAGCGATGTCCGAGTTGAAGATATGTGCATAGTTGGTAATATCACAACACCAGATAGATGTTTGTGATCAGGAATATAAGTGGAAAGTGAGATATTCACAGAAGTATATAGCAAATTCCTAACTAATAAGGGAGGTAAAGCATCAAGTTGCGGAAGTGTATGCGAGTACAAGCCAATTGTCCGCAACACAAGGATTCATTTACCAGTAGATGTCATTTTCAAGTGTTTCTATGCGATAAAAGTACAGGTAGACCACACCATTAGTTTCTGCATTTGCGTCATTCTATTCACTCGTATACTTATTAATATAAGCCTACGTACACCTGCAGAAGTTTTTATCAAGAAATAAGAGCGCATTGCTACTAAGGCCTTTCGAGGTTTACATTTATAATGCGTTTCCGTATGCCGAGGCTCAGAGGGAAAAGTTAATACAATGAGCCATATTGACTAGACTTATGTTGCTAGAGAATATGGGTGCTTTTCAATGGCTCCACTGAAATGGATATAGTATTATGATTTGTCCAGTTATTTGCATGGCCTCGTCTGAGATTTCCGCGGTGGTTGACTCTAGGTGGCATCACAAGGCTCAAACTACGATAAAATGACCAGATGACACAAGTAAAATAGGTCTAGATGTGATGAGCTACTATGGACGCTAGTAAATCACAGGAAATACAAACGTCTCACCTTTAAGAGAGCCATACCAGCCACGAATGCCACTATGCCGATTAAGCCTACATATTGAAACAAGTAGTCATATAAGCAGAGATTGGGTGAGAAAAAATTGACAATTTGGTTAAATATCAACTCAATCCAGCAAAATATAGCAAAAAGACAGATGAGGGTGTTATCTGTCTTCCAGGTTCCATAGCCTCCGAGGCTGAAGATGATTGTAGCTAAACTATGGAAACCAAGCATATAGGGAAGAAAGTCTCCTATGACACCATAGCTATGCTGTGAGATTGTGAATATTTCATAGAGTGAAGAAAGCTATAGATCATAAGAATAATAAGAATTGCATGAATGCCTGCCACTAATAATTTGAGCCGCTGGACGCAACCACGAATACAAACCGTTTTAAGTAAGGCTATGGATATAGTGGCAACCTTGAGATCTACCTCAAAGCAGCAGTTTCTCAGATACCTTCGACTCATCTTGGGCGAGTAGATTGGGTGATCAAGTTGAGATCCATATCTGATTTATATAGGTCGATGCATGGATTCTAGATCATCCAGCGTCTCCCGATTGACATCTACTCTCTCACATATTGCTCATGTGGTTCGATGGCGTATATCGCAGCCACTCGGTTCGGCTGCTTTACCACGATATATTTCATCTTTGGTCAGATGCTGAGCATATGTGCATCAATCACAAGACACCTATACGAAATTGCTCTGCGTATGGTTTGAAGGTTTTTGAAGTATGCAAGTTATTTGGGAGACAATGCTATATGCTAGCTCGACACAGCAGACTAACACCACTCTGCTGGCATTCCATTGGTATTTTGCTAGTATTCAGCTGGTGTTTTTTCCTCAAATTTTCAGTTGCAATTTTTGGCTAGTCTCCTCCAGGAGAATATATCTGCAGGTGAGCCCAACAGCCAGTACCTGAGATATTAAGAGTTGTCATTTTTGAGAAACTTGGAATTCAGTTGACAGTATGATGGTATTCTGCTGGCCTTTTCTCAGCTTTTTTTCCTAGGGATAATGCTCATCTTATAAATTGTATAAACTAGTTTCTATGGGACGGGCATTCTCTGATGAGGAATAATAGTGCCTTCTAAATCTTGTCATTTGATGAAATTACATATATGCTCAAAAAACGGAAGTAGAGTAGTATGAATGACTTCTATACTTTCAACAGAACATAAAAAGAGCCACTGTAGGCCTGATGTAGATGGTCTATAGATTTGTGCTACAATGAGGAGATTGTTGAGCAGCCTTAAATCATTAATCTCTTTTCAGAAAGAGGTGATGAGTTCTTTGCCAATAAGCAAAGTAAAATATCAAACTATGTAAATAAATGTGAATAGAAACTAAGTATTTGCTACATAATATTCTTCTATCAGCGGTAGATTCCTATCTGAAGTACACAACTACATTAGAGGCATCATGGAACACATTGGGCCAATCATCGTACACCCTTTTGTAAAATCATTTTACCAATCTATCGTTTGGCGCCAAATTATCTTTACATGTATCCACATCCACACCCAAACCTCTATAGATCTATATAAATGGATATATATCTATGGCCATCCCTCGCCACCTGAAGTTTACTGCCATCCAGTTGCATTCTTGACCTTCTGTAAGCAACAAGAATATCGATACGCATGCTGAGAATGGGTGGAGACCAAATAAAAGGCCATGCTAACCTGGCTTGGAGTTAGTTTATGTAGTATTGAATTAACGTCTGCATTACAGTCAATTAGTTGTGATTTGTCCAGACAACTATGTAGCCTCAGTATGTGAGCCTCCAATAGGCTCTGACTCCACATGGACATCAGGATCCTCTTGCTCAAGACTCGTATAACCATTGTCAGGGCTTGATTTTCGATAATATGACCAAACAGCCCAAGTAAAATAGATCCAGAGTAGGTGATAGGCCACGATGGATGCTAGTGAGTCACAATAAATGCAAATGCCTTACCTTTAAGAGTAATATGCCAACAAGAATGCAAATGGGGAGTATATCCGAGCATAATATTCTATGGAATAGCATTCATAGTAACGATTTACGAAAGAATGGACAACGTGGAGAATCCAACATATAGTATTAAATGTCAGGTCAATACAGGAGAACATAGCAAAAAGACGGACTAGTTTGATATCCGTCATCCAAGCCCCGTGAGCACCAATGATACGGATGACCATTGCAACGCCATACAAACCAACTTGAACGATTCTGGCCGGTTGTAACTATCACAATATTTGGATTTGCCAGATATAGTACTGCAGAATACAACCAGCAAAACTAAAAGTAGTAAGGTTAGCATTGACTGCCAAAAGGGATTTAAACTGCTTGAAGCAACTAGAAGCACATGCCGCTCCAAACAAAGCTATGAGTAGAGATCCCATCTTAAGGTCTACCACAAAGCAGTAGCTTCTCAAATATCTTCGACTCCTGCAAGTAGATTAGTTGATCAAGTTGAGATCCATATATGGTGTATATAGAATAATATTTAGGCATGATGTTTCAATTTACGCTATTTTCTAAACAAGTTTTTCAGAAATAACATTTTGCCACTTGTTCAGCAGCTGATTTTGTCACACCTGCGAAGATAATAATTTCCAGTATTGTGTTCAATACTGAGTTTTTTCCTCAGCCACTGATTTCACTAGCATCTTACATTAGATAACAAGTAGTCGAGCATTATAGGTTCACTTTATACACATTCTACGACCAAGCGAAATCTGTACAATACAATATATACTGAACTACATCATGGTCATGCGATATATTGAACTGAGCCTCTATCCTTCTTCACTTGCTTGTTGAATGTCCTGTACTGTATAAAGACACTAATTCCAAATATCAGAAATAATACACCCAACAACATGTAAACCTTAAGAGTAGCATAGTAGTGTTTTGTAGATTCCCCGCTTAATAGTGCGATGATGTGCTTTAGTAGTCCAACCTTGATGAAATAATCCAAGCCTACTATGATGTTGTATGCACCACTCAAGGAGGTACTAAGAATCACAACATGATGCTCGAAAAATATCCCAAAAGCAACCCCGAAAAATGCCAGAGTGCCAATAAAAAAGCCTTGCCCCATTACGTTTTGAATTAGCAAGCCATCGGCGAAGGAAAGTATGATCATTGCTAGGACAAAGCCCCCTAGGCCTCCTATAGCCGCAACAAAAAGTAGCCCAAAAATCGTAAAGATACTTGCAACCACAAATCCACTCCCAACGCACACAAGCGTACGATGTATCTGGTTTGTTGCAAACCAATGCTGAGAGAGTAGGATTATGTAACAAACGATGGCTAAATCAAGGCCTATGATCAGCTAAGGTGCTTTTAAGGAATGAGAAGTACCAAACTCACCTCCGATCACAAACCCGGTTGCAAACAGAGTTATTGGTAATAATTTTCTTCCAAAAATGCTGAAAAGAAGTCCAATAATTATTAAGCCAGCAGCCAATACTGCGGTGATGGGGTGAATACCCTCATCTTTTAGAGTGATATTAGTGAGGATGTTGTCTTGGGAGCATCAAGATAATTTACCTAATTGAGACACAACATTGACTGGCTCTATAGCTTGCGTTTGAGAAAGCGCTATAAGAAGTAATATGACTGTACTTCGAAAATATCGAGAGGAGTAAGGGCTTACTCTACGGAGAGAACAATCAAGACAAGTTCGGAAAATCATGGTGTGAGTTGAAATCCCTTGGACAAGATGAAATTTTGGCTGCTCTTGCCTTAAATGTATCAGAGCCTAGCCATGTCGCGGCATTTACTCCCGTTTATGTCGGCAATCGATTAACGCATTACTCCCTACCCCTTGAGATGAGCTATACTCAACTTACGAATATTTCGCAAACTGGTTGAATCGCACTGAAATTTATTAAGTGTCAACTATTGCCGATTACATGGCTTTCTTGATCCAGGTATGTACCCAGCTCAGCAAGCCTCCAGATGACTATGGCAGCAATGGTATGACGCAAAAATCGGCGCGGTGAACGCTTAACAGCTCCAAAAATGGACTTGTCCTGCAGCGCAGTGCAGCACTAGGAACAAAGGAGTCTGCATTGTGATCCTCTAGATAACTCGAGTGTTTCTATTCTTCTTTTTCTCAGGTTTTGGAGTAGATATACGGACTGGTTGGAGTTCACCTTGGTCGGTCTTCGCTGCAACTTTGGATGGCTTGGCCTCCTGCTGTCCAATCGCAACGATTTCGCGTCTGGTCAACACCATGCGGTATACGAAGTAGAGCTCGCAAAGGCACTGACAACTGCATCAGCATGGCTGATCATAACTTCTACATATACATATTACTTAAATTCACATACCATGAGCGGAGTTGAATATCCATCAAACTCTTCGTTGTAAAATGCATATCCGCTGATTTTCATAATACGACTAACAAGAGAAGGAATGATCAAAATTGTTGCCGTACGGAGGAAATCGGGATCTCGCTACAAATTACCATAAGATTCATGTTAATGATAAGCAGTCAATGAATGAACAGAGGGTACCCACTTTTGTTAGTCCATAGATGCCTAGGATGGGACTTAGCATGTTGAAGAAGTTGCTGAGGAAATGGATTACTCCTGCTGGTAACATTATGGCAATTGCTAACTAGCGTTATGAAGACACAGAATGTGCACATTGGTGTCTTATATGAATTCTATCTCCACCAAGTTTTCGTGTAATGGAAAGTTTCTCCACACATGAATGGTCACGTGTTTGTGCGACATCCAATCCAATACCACCAAGAGTGTATAGAAAAGGTGTTCAAGTGGATAGCAAGATTATCAAGTGTGGAGTTTGTATCCAACACCTGTATATATTTGGAGTCCAATATAGTTACTTATGAAGTTGGAAAGTTACACAATAACAACTTCAAGATTTCACATGGTACCAGGAATAAAAACTAATGTTTCGAAGTCAATGTATGAGCCCGAACCGCTCTCGGATATGCAAGTTTCCACTCTGCATCGCGAGTCAAAAGGCTCAGAGATTAAACCAAGATTCTATTGCGAAATCTAGCAGAACGGCTTATCCAATATACTACTAAATACCGAGGACACACTATATCCCGAAATTGCTCAAGTTTGTGTTTCTCGATACATACAAATATGAAGACTATTTATCTGTGTCGGATATTTCAATTACATGTAGTCAATTAATAATACAATTTAGTAAATAACAAGGATTTTTGAGTTATATGAAGGATATGCAGTTGTTCCAGATATTTTGGTTATATAATGCTTCGTCTTAATTCGATACAGTATACATACCCAGAACTGTAATCAAGCTAGATATGTATACCAAGCGATGATAGAACCCTTCTTTGAAGTTCGCTTGCGATTCCCTTTCTTCTCGAGCCTTCTCACGTTGCTTACTCCGCTCCCGCTCCTCAGCTGAGTAATGTCTTGCATAATGTTCTCTCAGGTTATACCTGGTTTTCCCAGAGTTTGGTGCAGTCTTCTTGATCGGTTTCACCTGAACTGAGGGTCTGCGCGTGCGGAATCTCACCCCCCCAGTGGTGGTTTTACGAATAGACCGGTCGTAGTCTTTTCTTGAGATTTCATTGCCCAGAACTGAATAAGCTTCATTAATACGAAGGAAGTTGGCGTGTGCTTCTTCGGAATTGATGTTCATGTCAGGGTGAAACTTCTTGGATAGTTTGTAGAACTGGGATTTGATTGTTTTCTTGTCCGCATCTACAGGTATTTCCAATATATCGTAGTACTGCTGTTGCAGTACCGAATGGTTAGAAAAGTAACGAAGTGGGAGTTGTGAAATTGCCTGAGGTCTCTGGCTTATTTGTTTTCCACAAGCATTCAAAACTTTGAAGGTTAACGATAAAGTATGCATGACTGTGTGCAAAGTAAGTTGAACTAAGCCTGAACTGAGCACACTTTCATATTGACCTAGTGTATCGTATTATAGCGAATCCTTGATGATGACCCACCCCACAAAGTGGCCAATTCGAGCTATACTCTGAACCCATAGGTTATTGCGGCTCAATTTCCCAATCAGCTGATAAGGATTATAATCAAAACTGCCCATCCAATGCGACACTGCGGAAATATGGAGAGAAATTTCCCGGAAACTGAAAAATCGCATCAGCACTGCTGAGTAATTGGTGAACAATCTACTTGAAATCATGAATTTCTGCTAAAGATTGTCACCTTGCACCAAAGTGGGTGATATGGGGGCCAGGTGGAGATAGGTGCACTAGATACTGGTTGACGAGTAAATCTCTATTGATCCGAATATACCTGATTCATATAACACTTGTGAAAGATGTGCCACTTTGATAGATTAGTAATGAATCCGGAAGATGCTGAAATGATATGGACGTCCAGAGGTGTGCTTACTGTTGGCAATATGCTTACTAGAATCCCATAGTAATTTAGGTACCATCTGGAGTTTATCACTAGGCCAAATCCTCTTTATGGGCTAAGGAACATCTTCAAAAGGCTGGACTGGCGAACTATAGTCAGCGCTTGGTTATCATGCGGCAAGGAAATATGCTTCGGCCGCATACCTTTGTGCTTCGGGAACTTTCCATTGTATTTTGGAACAATGCCTGCGGTCATCCCAGTAGATAGTGACAGCATAGGGAATGTATCTACAAAGTATTTGGGTTTCTCGGTTTGATTGATTTACATTTCCTCAGGCCCTTTTATTATAGCAAGAGATAACATGCCATAGAACAGCAAGATTGAACAATTTAGTTCGTACATTGCACTTCGATCCTGACAATGGAAATCCAGATGAGTGGCACCATCCGGTATTCCAAATCCAAAAGCTGCGTGAATACTTATCCCTGCTGAACCTTAGGCTATATTGAGATTGATTTAAAATATAAGGGATTTTGGAGTATCGCTGCATTTTCGTCACACTTTTCCACATGAGTTCACTTGACGAATCTTGGGATACAACACTACATTTTTGACAGGTTGTTGTGTGAGGAGTAAGGCTCTGGATGGTGGGGTTGTACGAAATCACAGTCCTAACGCTGTGGGAGTAAGTCGAATAAGCTTGAGGTTCTGTAACCATCAATAAAAGCAGTATTACCTACGTAAGTACACCTACCCATACTTTAGGAAAGTGGTGCTATGACTCAAAATATTCGCACTGGGTTCTATTGGTAGAGCACAAAGCAGCAAGTGTGAGGACCACCTGTGATGTTAAAGGATGGCTGCTCACTAGACTGCTAACTATCGTTACACTTAGAACAATGGGAATTAGAAGCCATCCAAAATCCTTGTTTTACTTGAGCTCGATATATTTCCCTGTGCTTACCACAGAGTCACACTAAATGGGATTCTCTTTGTATTATACATAACATAAACCGACTCGGCTTAACCAATACTGAGCTCATTGATCATAAAACTATGGAGCCCATCGCGATTGCTTTTCGCCTCGGAGAGTAATATAGTCGTTAACATTACCAATCTTCCGAACGAAAGAGACTACGCCTATAATTCCATACATATATTTGGCCTAAGACAAATGGACGCATGAGTTAGCCTTGCGGATAGCCCTGAGAAAAGTCTCATATGCAAAGTTTCGTTTATAGATTAGGAACATCACTGCATGGGCTGTTTGGATGAGCTTGAAAATGCCTACGTATGTGAAACGATCATGATCCTGCATATATCACGAAGCAGTGAACTAACCACCCAGAGGGCTGACTATACCGGTTCCATTTCTTAGTGAATCGCTTCCTGTATTTATCACAAGTAAAACCTGTTGATTCTGTGTCCTTCCTAAAAATCTTCGTTCATACCGCAATTATCGGTATTAATAGCATAAAGGTGCATGTTATTGACATCATTAATCGAGCAAACCAAGCTTGACAAACAGCATTAGGGACGTGGCGGATAGTTCCTTACTGCGAACTTTGGTACGCAGCCCGGTAGCCTGACATAGATTGCATGATATCACAGCAATGCTTGGCCTGGAATCTTCAACAAATGGGTTTGGCTGGGTTCGAATCTCTACCATGGGTGGTTAGAGTAGATCCTCAAAATCTTTCGGAACATCGCTTGGTACCTAGATAACCCACCTTTTACCTCATCATTCATCATGCTACTTTACCTGCCATGGAATCTTGGCACGAATTATGATGCAACTCGTAGAAATCGAATGAAGCCATTAGACAGGTCAGACAGGTATCGTCAATGATCTGAATCCCGGGATGTTGCATTTGGCTAGGAAACAAGATCATCTGTACAGATTTGTTCGCATCAACCTTAATGGCAGCCATGTGAAAGAGGAGTGTAATCCTTGAGTCTGTTGGTCAAGATTCACATTTGTTAGCGAATCGCTGAACCGTGTCATCGATCAGCAGATGACAGTGTATATGCTTTGGTCATTCGATTAAGCTACCTTATCATGTCCATAGAAACCAATGAGGTGTGAGTTTAGCATACAGCTAAGAATCTCTGATCATTCGTTCGTTACTAAATGCTGTTGATACAGCTCGGCTCCGATCCCGTGGAAAGGCTCCGCTTCGCACTTGCAATGATGGCGCTGAGGTAAACGTGATTACATCAATCCTACTTTATCGATCTACATACCCTAACATACCGCTCACTCGTCATCCCTCTATCAGTCGGATCCCTCATCATTCCGCAAATAGTTTGGGTTGGGATCGGAGAACTAAGCTTGGTTATTATTAGATTGATATTGTTTTTTCAGTATGGTCTGAGGTTAGTGATGCTTAGTCAACCATTTCTCCATGGTTTTCAAATCCCATTTGTCCTCTAATCATAGAAATATATGGCTATATTCGTATTCTACTTGCGGTATACCAAAGTACATATATCAAATATCCTGACCCAGTGGGAAGTGACATGCATTCATTGTTCCCCATGATTGGCGGATTCCAGATAGATCATTAGCCATGGCGTATTAACCACCGATTGTGGTTTTTTATAGAAATCGACTATATCATTTTGACTTAAACATGATTTTACTGATTCTGCTTGCTGGTAACTAGATGGAGGTAGTATATAAGGTTTGTCCCTTCCCTCTGGCAACCCCATCGCACTGAACTTGCATTTGCTATTCTAGTGATCACCATCTCCAACCCCTTATCATCCATATTCACTCTTGTGTTTAGGTAAACAAGGGACTCTCACCCAATTTCTTGAATTGCTGTTTATTAATGAACACCTTGGACCCTCTATCCTTCTGGTCTAAGCATAATTCCAAAGTTAATGGCTTCTCGAACCGCCCTAATATAAATTATTTCCACTCTCACCCACCTTCTCATCCGTATCCTCCTTTACCCTCAGCGACGATGCTCTCTCGCTTAGCTCCTCCTCAGCCCATTGCCACCGGGTCTGTGGTCCCCTCTTTGGAGGATCACCCAGATATCACTGGCCTTATTGCCGATGTTGTCTACAACATAATCCATGGCAGTAATACCTGGGGCTCTTACTCTGCCAGCCCGTCTTTCCGGAACTACGCCAAGGAAATTATGAGGAAGCTCTATATCAGCTCAGCTTCCATTCTTCTCAGCGTTAAATATCTCCACCAGTATAAGATTGGCAATCCCATGGCGAAACCAGAAGCTGGACATGAATACCTTTTGTTTACAGTAGCATTGATGACGGCTGCGAAATATCATGATGACCTGGTTTATACAAACAAGACATGGTCCGATGCCTCCAGCTTCCCTCTACAAGTGCTAAATTTTGTTGAGATGGAATTCTTGACCGCGCTGCGCTATGACCTATACCTTCAACCTGAAGAATACGATCAGTGGCTCTGTATTCTTCAACAGAATTTGGGTGTTGCCGCTCAGGCTCGCGTCTGGGATACCCAACCAACACAAGCACCTTGTGGATGTCGATTGACTGCCAAAAACGAACTTGTTGCATGTAACAAGCATACTTGCAACAGAAATCGTGCTCATGAAAACTTCCACCGCCACCAACCACTGCAGTCTTATCTCTTGTAAATATCGTTCTATACTATTAGCATTTTCCCTGAAACATAATCTATCTGGGTTTGAAGTATCGGTGTATGTTTATCAGTATGTTTTCACACTCGTTCACTACCCAACATCCACTTATTTTCTCCTTAAACCTACTGGAGTAGCCATTAGAGTAGAAATAACGCTTGCGAAGATGTTACAACTTCAGGTCGTCCATTTGTTGATCTTGAATGCTTGATCGTTGTTTTCATCCATTCGTTCATTCATATATTTTGTGTACTAGTTAGTCAAGCGCATATAGTTATTGAATGAAAAATTAAAATCCATCACTTGTCCCAGTAACCAACGCAAACCTAAGGGGCTCTAGGGACTATCTAAACCCGGTTTACATTCCTTCGAATGAGGACGTTGTGTGACATCCAATTAGACCGATGTCCTATCAACTGTTTGGGAGATCAGCTCCTGTCAAGTGCCATGCTGTTAGAAGAAGCGCCTCTGTATTGTCAACTCTGCATGTTAAGGCTATCACCTAGGTTGAATAGGTCTCTGAAGCCCTTGCATACGAAGTTGATTGGGCTCGTGTATCCATTGACCAGCTCCCGCCTATGTAGTCGTCCCATCTACTTAATATATACATATGATGGCTTAACTCCCTACGTTGATTAGTTCCTTGGCCACACCAATGTGATACCAATCATATCCTGGTTGGAATGAGGCTAGTCGAATTAATAGAGATGTGATGCTGTGGTTATTTGTATGCATGGCCATCTGAGCTTGCTTGTCATCGATCGATATCAATCCAGCCAGAGCCAAGCCATATGCCTACACAAGGTACCTTGCTCCCCAACTATTTGTTGGACAACTCTGCTGGAGGGGTGAGAGCGTCTGTTGTGATTGGTGGAGATGCAGAAAGGATTCGCTTTCCAGCAACTGAACCATTTGCAATAAATAAATGAATGTAGGCAATGACTGCATTCATTGAAGTCTATCAACATTGTTCAGTATTTGGACTGCACTAACTTGAATGCACGAAATGTATGTAGTAATTCCATTGTTAAATTCGTATAAACTAATCACACAAAGAAGTAATAACTATATCCTTTTAAAATACACTACCAATCAGATTAGGAAAAGAAGGTCACCATAAAGTCCAGCATCCATGCATCTTACCCTGTAGAAACCTGGCGGTGAAACAAAAGAGAATGGTGGATATTGCATAGTGTAGATGGCAGATTCATGAAACATCCGGATAATAAAATGGAAGTACACCAGGTACGTTGACCAAAAGCTCCGGGTATCTGGCTTTGAGTTGATCCGGGAATCCTCTGGATAGATGAATACAGCCCAGCGCATTGATTAGCTTCAATTCTTTGCAACTCCTAACCAGTTCCCATACGGCCACCTCGCCTACGCATTGGCAGTATGA
The DNA here is from genome assembly GCA_002104905.1 of Basidiobolus meristosporus CBS 931.73. Classification (NCBI taxonomy): domain Eukaryota; kingdom Fungi; phylum Basidiobolomycota; class Basidiobolomycetes; order Basidiobolales; family Basidiobolaceae; genus Basidiobolus; species Basidiobolus meristosporus. Next base: position 27,590 of record MCFE01000069.1, read on the forward strand.
GATATTCAGCACCTTCAATCGAGTACAGTACACGGCAAGCGCCATGATTCCAGTGTCGCTAATTTGAGCACAGTTGGTAAGATCCAACGCTCGCAGCTCTCGACAATTTCGGGCCATCTCCACGAAACCGAAATCTGTGAGTTGTGAGTTCCAGCTGACTGAAAGATGAGTTAGCTTCGGGCAGTGCTTGCTCAGTTTTGTCAGCACTATATCCGTTCGCCCGCCACCGGCCAGGTTTAGGGAAGTGAGGTTGGAAAGCCAAGGAGCAAGTCGCTGTAGGTCGAAGTTTTTTACCCCTTTACTAAATCCAAGGTCAAGCCTCTGCAAATTGGTCCGCACGATAGGGATCAAACGAACTAGATATTGGGACAGTGTTGTACTGTTCCGGTAGACCTCATCCAATTGAGTGAAATCAATGGTACGAACTAATGAGGCGTATCGTCTGGAAGCTGTTGATGCCCGTTCGTGATTGGAATTACCCGAGGAATGGAGAGACAGTGAGCTGTTTGCGGATAGTATTGAGGAGATAGATGCCATGGATGTGTCGGATGAACTGGAGCCATTGGATGTTATGCTAATGCTATTATAAGGAGAAGATTGTAGTTCCTGGTGTGTACTAAGGTCTATATTGAGCGCGGAGATGAATTTTTCAACCGAACTAAGGGAGGTGAATGTCGGTTGACGCCACAGAATGGTATATGCTATATAGCTCCACTGTTTACATACATGAGCACAAGCCTTTAGGGAGTCTTGCGAACAGGAGAGGTACAGAAATATTTTATAAAGTAACTCCGGAGCAAAGTACTGATACGTTGGTGTGTATCTGGGAGGAGAGTCCAGATTTATAAGTGAGATATTTCTAGAAAAAAGTAGGTTAACCTTGGTAGAAATAGATTCAACAGTTTCGTCTTTAAAACCAAAATCCTTTGCTTCAGAGGTCAACGAATTATCGCTTAAATCATACGATAAGGACCCAATAGACAAGTCCATCAAACTCAGAGGCGAAGATGGGGGAGTGGGTATTCTATGTTTGAAAGCAGATTGTGAGGCTTCCTCGGTTGAATTCCTATCGAGCTAAAAATGAAAATGTAGGTTATTTCTAAAAGGAAACAACCGAATAAAGCCCTGGCATCTTCCATACCTCGAAATCGTCCCTAGTGGTACTTGCTATTCCTGGCATCTCAATATTCTTTGGCTTGGGCATGATACAGCGAGCGGACTTTAGATAGGCGGACAGGCAGTTGGTTGTTGAGCGTCACAATTGTCGCTACAGAGGGTGTACGTATAATATAGAGAGATAGTCAAGAATATTGGGCTGTAGAAACAAGAGCAGTGACCTCGTAGAAAGCAAACGAGGAACTAAGGAAAGTGAAGTCTATCCTCAGACGGAATATAAAAGAGGAACAAAAGGATTATTCAGTAGCAGAAACTCAAAAAGAAGGGGAAGTAAAAATTATACGGTCAGGATAAGCAAAATACAGAATACGGGATATGAGGCTTTGTGGGTGTATGCAGAAATACGCAGTTTCCTACAACTTCATACAATTAACGGACAAAATATAGCATTTGAATCCGATAAATGAGATCATTTAGTAACGTAGCCTCTATATCAAGATAGTATTAATTCTGTCGTCTGCGTTGCTGGAATATTTTGACATGATTCATAAATAGGCATAAAGGCGTTTGAATAATTAAACGGTCACCCTAAGCAATACCTGCCTGCCAGATAAGGAATTCACCTAACCCCTCACTGTGTTTGGTTGAAGATTCTGAATATCTGTGTTACATTTTGAAATGAGTTATCCACGCCCGTAATTCAACATTCTGGGTGCACCTACGCTGGCTCGGTGATTGGTGAGTATCCTCGTAATAGAGACACAATCAAGGGACTTCTTTTTTTGTACATTTCAATTTGATTATATCCGGATCTTCTATGAATTAGGTCGAAGTGGCCCAGATTACAATGTTCCAAACCATCTCGGCACTGAAGATGTGAAGACAGTTGAATTTTCCTTAGAAACCGCCATCTCTAGGGTAGCACAATGTTCTAAGCAACGACCAGATTTTGTACTATTTGGCTTGGATAATCTCAGGCAGGCCGCTGTGACGTTATGCCTCCTCTGTGTAGAAGACATAAAATACAATCAAGGGGAACGTCTCGAGGCCCTGCTCCCTCACCACTTTTGCCGTCGGATGATGTTTTATAGGCAGGCCATATTGTATGAAGATTAAGTCGTACTTAGTAATCAATCCAAACAGTGTTGATGGAGAAGGTGGCATAGCATGCTGCTCTCAGATGATCGAACCAGTCTATGACTACTTTTACTAGGCACCATCTTGATGACTTAAGATTAGATAGGACGGTTTGTGCAAACAATGCGGATTCTGACGTACCCAGCATTCGAGACATGTTTAATACGACAGGAGGTGGTGGTCTTGGCCTGTAAATGTACAAGTGATTCTTTGCACAGTTTAAGCAGATACCTATCTGAATCGTGTGGTGTTTTCTATCGCTCTAGCAACTGCGATTAATCGGTAGAAAGTCAACAGATAATACGTGCTGAGCATCCACAGAAATAAATGAATGCAACTTACCTTTGGATGCATCGATATGATATCGCGCAAAATACGTCGCTTTTAGAAAGCTCATGGCAAACGAGGTGATCCGGTGTAATCCTTACACCGCTTGTCTGAGTGGCTGCAGCCTCTTGTGGTAACTACCATTCTGATATCATCGAATCATCCACTTGTGAATGCAAAATTCTGACTCCATATCAACATCGTCCACTCCAGCTTTTGTAACTTGTGCATACGTTATGGCATCGAATCATGTTACGCTTGTTAGGCTGCATAGCATTAAGGGAATAATCTTTTTGAATCAATATATACTACTCGTTCATTGGTGGGATTCCCACCATTTCAATTTCACGCAGCAACATCAAATTACTAGAATAATATTTAATGAAGTGCCCCTTACACTGTACATCAGATGATAGTTGCATCACATGATAGAAATTCGATTCAATTGGCTCCACATTCGAAACATCTAAAAAATGTTTATGTTTTAAGGCGGAATAGTGACAGATCCAGCTAAAAGGAGCCTAGGATCAAAAAGAGCTTTTGGAAGAAACACAATTACAGTAATCCTTTGTTCTTTTGTTCCATTACCTCTTCTTCAAGCACCCTTCTCAGCTCAAACTTTTGGTTATTTACTTAGCCAAGCCGCGAACATGGACACGACTTCCAAGAGTCTATCCAGTATTCCTACTCACGGTACACTTACTGGACAGACAAACCATCTAGCTTCCCCACTTTCACTTCGCAGCTCTCCTTTTCGCCCCAACGCGTGCCCAATATGTAGGCGTTGTCTGACCTGTGCAGAGGGTCAATCGGGAAACGATTGTAGCTGCCCGCCTCAAGAGGTGAAATGGAATAGAGCGCGTTTGCAAAGCGGTTTTTTAGATTTTCGCCACAAAATCATTGCACCCACGAAACCAAATGGCGTACTACTCATTCAGTGGCTTAACGCGAAGGCTGGTCAAAACATCAGGTGGGGCGAGGAAATCAACGAGGTGAACATCTGTGTTCGCTGCAACTCGCACTGGATGAGATACAAAAAAGGTAAGGAAACGTCGCCATATAGGTCCAAGGTTCCCAAACTTACTCTTCCCCTTTCTAAGCTGCCAACGCCAACAGCGTTGCGGAGTGTGTTACACGACTCCAGGCTAAATACAGTGGACTATGTAGCGAACACCCGACTGGCTGCTATATCAACGGAGATAGACATATTGCTTTGGATTCGAAGCTATACCATCAATGGGCTCAACACATTGTAAAATTTATTGCGATTTACATGCTATTTAAGACTTCATAAACTTATCGGCGTGTTTTTTTAGGTAAATGGACAATACAATGCTACAGAGGAATATCTTCCGGAGCTACTGGATGCATCGATGGATTCTGTGGGTAGTCAAGAAAGCTCCTCGCCTGCTATGGACCTGTCATTAGGAAGCATCAAAAGAGTGGACCCACAGACACCAGTTCAGATTCTTCCGAAAAAGAATAAGCTCACACACACCCCAGTCGACACCAACAACCGGACGATGTCACCAAACAGTGAGAGTTTGACATCACCAACCATGACTGGTGAGCCGGGCAAAGTATTTTCACCAACCCTTGGATCAGCAAATCGATCACTGTTCGGACCAGGCTCCGTTAAAACGGTATCGGTGCGTTCAGAACGGAAAACCTACAAAGGTAGAGTAGCAGTGACGGAATCCACCACGTTTGAATCAGTTATACGATTTGCAATTCCATCTCCGCCGCCAAATGGGATGAAAATATGCATATGGAGTCAAGATAAATCTGTCGAATATATGCCGGATAGCTTGGTTATAGAAACCATTAAAGGTGTTGATCACGCAGAACTGATTATTACTCTAGAGCCAACCCAAGGAGTAGACTTTGAAAATTTCTAAACCGAATTTCTTAGTATTTAATTGACACAATCACATCATACTGTGTGAAGTAATATAGGGCAATATGTCTTGCCCTGAGGTTTAGTATGGAGATTTCCCCTATTTAGTTTTGGTTCGTTTGTAGATTTCTTGGTTTCCTTTGCCATTTACTTTCTTGCTTTGTTCTTTGTCAATGCTTCGCAGATCGGTTGGTACTTTCTTTTTGAATAATAAATGTAGTCTTCTAAAGCTGGAGTCCATCCCCGCCTGGCTATCCTGGACTTACGTGGGCCTGAGCCTTTTTTCACATACGATCACCCATCGATTGCCGGTATGCTCCAAGCAAAAAATGGGGCAGTTGATTCTGAGGGTGTTCAGGGTGATTAATATGGAGTTTAATATATACGGGCCATATAATATTATTGAAATCCATTGTATTCCATGTCCGCGACTTGGGATTTGTAGATACCCCCTCCTTACCCCTAACGGAAGCCAATTGTGATTGACTACATCCGACGAAAAATTAATATAGTAGCCATCGCACCAATGATTGGCTTAGTGTACTGGCTGCCCTCAATGATGAGAAATTTGTTTCAATACAAGGGCAGTGAATGAAAATGCTACAAATAGTAGGAATTTGGGGGGGGAGCATTTGAATCACATACCCACGCTCAGATCTCATTCAACTCCAGCCCTCCATGTGATAGGACAGCATGACTAGGAAAAGGTTCATTGTTTCGGTGGGTGAACTTGAGCGGGGGTCGTTGATTGCTTCTCAGGTGTTCAGGCAATCCGATATCGCACTCGTGATTTTGCCATAGCATACCCGATTCTGAGTTTGTACGACGCCAATCTCAGTGATTCCATTTGATTCAGTCACACCGGCCCAGAGTTTCGCGTTATTAGCAACCAGGTTGCTTTCCTAAACAGTGGTTGAATAAACGTATTCAAACTATCTATCGGCTAATTATCTAATCAATTCAATAGGCTACCTCTCGCCATTCTTTGGCGATTCAGGGGTCTGCACAAGTCTTCAAGTCATCCAATCAGATACGACTTGTACAAGTTAGAGCTCACCAACGATGCATCCAATCGAATCAGCTAGGTTATCAATACTATTGGATGGGGGCGCCTTACAAATTACCATTCCTACCGGGGTAAAAATCACGGACGCGCATAGTTTGTAGCAAGTACCTTGCACAGTGTGCACGTTTTACCAGCGGTATTGGCCATTACGTAGTTCGTGGTTGTCATCGAAGCATTGGATTATCCATTGTTGCTTTTTGGCAGCACATATGGGGACAATCGGGCTCCATGAGATGTGGGATTGCGTTGTCATGACTCAGTCGAGCTTTGTAAGCCCACATTCATTTCGATATCGATACTGATGGTAGGCTCTTGCACTGATATGGTAATCGGCAACTCAAAGTTGTATTTCCCCATGTTGACCTGAAGAACTATCTGAACTATAATCCCATTGAGCTATCCGCTGGAACAGCCAAGGATCCGATCTCCTTTGTCTCCTCCATCTTGGTCTGGTTGCTAACCTTTAGGGGCAGCTGCCTTCCCAATACGATTCGAGCTAACTATTATCACCCAGGATCTGTGCCGTGTGTACCGATGAAATATCATTACTGGTGCCGTTGAGCTCCCACAAAGCCAAGGCGTGCGACTTATGCTTAAGAGTGTTATTGTAAATACATAAAAACGCGGCTAATCTAGTGGGGTTGTATAGACTGGTGTGTAGGGTGGGAGTAATACATTCCTTTTTACTCTCAACAAGTTTCTGACCTATGATCGGAGGAGATTAGGAGTTAAGGTGTCGCTACAGATGGATGACTTGATTTACAGTGAAATGTTCAAACCATTGGGTCAATGGATAAGGTTATCATAAACTAACTAAATAGGCCTACATAAATCCAGTTTGTGTAGTACCTCATCAACCACTGCTTCCTCAACATCGGTGCCAAAATAATGCGCATTGTCTGGGCTAACATCCAGCATGGAGTAAGTGATCTCAAAGGAGTTCATAGTGCGGATGCCTTTGGAGCGAGCCATATTCTCCGCAAGACGATTCCAATTCTTTAGTCTATTAATCGTGCGCCAATCACCACGTTTCTTCGAATAAATGTTCTTCATAGAAAAGGCGTGGATTCCTTGCCATACCAGACGCAGCGGCTTGTCCTTGGGCCGTCTACTTTGCACTCCAACGAGAAAATCGGTTGCGTTGTCTAGAACGTTTAAGAATCTGTCGGTGGTCCAGTGACCACCAAACACGAGACCGGATGCCGGCCACTGGGCAAAATTAAATACGATCGTATCGTATTTCATTAAGTAAGCGTCATCTCTCGACACGATATCCTCCAAGAAGACGTCTTTGTGGTGCCAGAGAACAACATTCCCTATCTCCTTCCTCATATCCAAGAACTTTTCCATCTTGACTATTCTTGCTGTAGATCCATCCAAGCGTCGCCATAAATTATCGTACATAACCCGGATTTGCGAATCCCCAAAAAATAATATAGATCGGGGATTCTCTAAGCATCCCGAAGAATCCACTCCACGGAACTTATCGGGATAGCTGCAGTCTGACGGTTCCCACAAGTATCCCGAGGTCGACAGATTCTGAGCTATGTTTGCGCTTGCTGGTAACCAGGAGCCATGCGTTGAGCCTTCTCGGTCGCATTCTTGTGTCTCTGGTATATTTTCGCGTACAGAGCCATTTGATGTGAGGGTTGGGCAGCCTGGGCAGATCTCCATCTGATGTCTCGATACCAGAGTGGAGTCTAAATAGGGAGGCCAGTCTTGGAACACCTCATTCACACCGTCGTAATCTTTATACACATGAAGTATATTCAGAAAGACCGTTCCGGCGTTGGAGAATTGATATGGGAATTTGTATTTACAGCCATCTTCATAGCTCCATTGATAGATTGAGTACTTTTCTGCACCAGTGAAGTTCACGTAAAATGAGTCAGGGCCATCCAAAGTGTGAAACTGCTCGGTGAAGGTAGGGTTATTCGATATCGCAATTGCCTTCGCTTTCTCACAATATCCTTGATCAGTTCTTTCAATGAGGATGTAGCCGGAATTACAGCTATCACTCGCTTGGCAAGCAGAGATACGGAAGTCGGTTGAGTTAGTGAGTATGCTGGCGCATGTATACACTTCGCTAGGCTTGGTAATTTGCTTGATTTGATTGCTAGGGCAACTGTAGTCCTTTGAGCTACTCTCAACGCCAAGATCGTCGGGCATTGGGCTGCGAGGAAGGAAGTAATACCCGATAGATATTAGCCAAACAAGGGTCAATGCTACGTACAGGAGGCGGGTTCTTCGAAGGATCACCCTTCTTGAGGGAGTACTAAGCTTATTTGATTCTAAAGCCCCGTCCATGCTTTCCGTATATATACAGTGTTCTGGAGTTAAGGAGATACCAAGGTAAGGTGAGCCAAGTGAAAAGCTTTGAATCGTCAATCCATTGGCCTTCGGACCAACAATTTATATTCGCTAACCTAGCAGTTTCTGAAAGGGTGATGCCCATGCGGTGTCCGGAAAATCCCATTCTTGGTACACCTTGTATTTTGCCAAATTAGTTCCAGTAGATCTTAGACCATAAACCATTCGGATCAATATTGGATAATTTATGATCACTTTCGCATTCTCAGCTAGTCTTTGCGGCCCATTTTCAAGGCCAATTTACAGATACGGATGCATTCAGCGGTACCTGGTCATCTGCCAAGGAGTCAAATCATTCAAGCGCCGCAAATGAGAGATTTCATGATTTACCACTGTGGGATTTCTGTTTACCTACAGTTAAGGAATATTAAGGTTAATCTGATTAAACTATTCTGCCATATATGTCATCTGCTTGAATCGGTTGCATTGCAAATGGTGTAACACACGAGTTACCAGCGAGCCGCTGATTAGATACTGGTTCCTATCGTACAAAGTTTTGTGTCCATGATAGATTAGGACTGCAGGTTACATTACATATGAGAGGGAATCTTGATCTATGACGCGCGTAGGGCATCTTCTAAGCTACGATACATAGAAACAGTGATATACCGTTGTCATTGGAAGTAGGAATCTTCATGTTCACAATCACATTCTGCTTGGCTAGGGAAAATTCACCTACTGAAACTTATACGCATCCTGATGTCAATGGTGTCACTTATTGGGTGGAGGGCCATGTATCGTAATACAACTTAAATAGGTTGCAGGTTCCGGTATTATTGGGTCCTGAAACTCCAAAAATCATTCCTCAATAGGATTTATAGCCCCAATATCACCAAGTTGTACACGGACGTTCACTGACTTGAATTATCGTGTAGAATCCAGAAAGCTATAAAGACACTTATAATCACTAATCGACCAACAGCATACCATTTATAGCCACGGTTTGACGATACACTTAAATCATTCGAGTTACGTTGCGGATAAACAGGTAATTGAGATCAAGCCGTTATCAACAACAGTGGACAATCTCAGGATATGCCGCATCGTCACTTGCGTCGTTTGATTCTGGATCTTTTGAATTCCCTTTCCCTTTTACGCGTAATTGATATCCCGCTCGAGGGAATGGTTCTGAAGAAAATCCCTGGAACTTTCCAGGGTCTGAAACATGGAAGTAACTCATTTTCCAGCGTGAGCCATATGCAACAGCATATTGAGAGAGTTCAAGTGATTATCTGCGTCAGGAACCTTAAACCCAGCCCCAGCATCCCATCGCTTGACATCATTCATGAAAACGGAGATAGAACACCGAGCCGTTAAATGAAAATCACAAGATTGTGTTTGCGAAACTACATGTGTTGATCACAAATCCCCTGGCAAGTAAAACCTAGTGCTGGGAAGATTGTGATTTTCATATCCAATGTAACAATGTCACCGATGCTATTTGATGGATCTAGCGTATGCAATAATCGTCAACTGGACTGCGCTTGCAAAATATCCAATCAACAAAACAAAGAGAAGCCTGGCAGAACGGTTTTCAGCCACCTCATCTTTTCACACAGGTTTCTCCAGCGTACGATAGTCGCAGCATCTCCTACACCTGGCCCAAGATGTACCCTTCGCCTCTGGAGACTTTTTGTGCAAATATCAACCAACACTTTCAGGGACTGGCGTACAGTCAAATTACTGCAATGTTTGCCTTTGTTGAGGATAAGGATCAAATATCTTCATGTGTATGTGGCGATACATAGGTTCCTATCAATATAGCTATATCCATAGCAGCCATTTACCAGGGTTTTGGAGAAATGAGATTGCTTCGAAGTGTCCAATGCGCATTTGGCTTTGCCGAAAATGCTTACAGATGTGGATTTGTTGAGGATTCCTGGGTTTCAGCTACAACAAGCGATTGATACTGTTGGGCCAAGCCGCACCACACAAAGATTACCGTGCTACAAGCAGGGCAATCCAGCGTCTGCGCTAACTCCAACTTCTATACTCTTTGGCCTTTCCGTTTGCATCCCTGAGACAAGTAGAGCGTTCACAACGTGATACTGGTGCCTGATGCATGCGTTGATAATCTGAGACGTCTCCCTAACCATCACAAGAGTCATGGGTTTCATAAATATTGCTATAATTGCGTCAGAGCATATGGCTAATATTTGCGCTAGCTGGAGCTTCTGCTTGTCCGCCAGTAGAATCTTATCGTGGTGATCGACATATACTGAGATAAATCGCTATCATGTTTGTTAACCTGGCTGAAGTGATCATATACCATCATAAGTTGCATAAGTGGTGGAGCATCTATTTACCTGATAAAAGAGCATCGCATTAAGCGATGGTATCAATTGAAGCCATCATAATCAAGATAGGTTGTTTTTGGATTACCGTTCCTCGGTTTGATAACCTAGATTGACCAAACTCCTTTTGGTTCTACATAGCCTAACCCTGCGAATCCGGATAGGAACGCCATCCTACTGTCCATATTTATGCAGTATTAAATGATCATAAGTTCCACAACTTTTACTACGTAAATTGAACCATGCCTACGTATACACTGTGCTTGCTGAACAAAAACTATTCCTCTTGGAGTTGCCGTGCACTACTTACTGCTCGTCATGTGAAGCTTCCTTTGGAGGTCGAGATGTTCTATATGGACGACCCCAACTTCAAACAGAAGATCCAGAAATTCAGCCCAACTCTGAAGGCTCCAGCATTGAAGGTCACCGAAGATTCGGGGCATTCCTACATTATTTGGGATTCCCTGGCTATTCTTGAATACCTAGCAGAGCTGCATCCAGAGATACATCCTACAGAGAGAGAGGAGAGAGCTATTGCTCGTTCCGTTGCTGCTGAAATGCACTCAGGATTCCCAAAAATCCGGGAGAAGATGCCGTACAATGTTCGTGCGCGTAAGGATCTCACCCTCGACTCCAAACGCGATGAGGAATTGCAAAATGAGATCCGAAGAATTGTACAGATCTGGGAGGAATGTAGACTGAGGACCCTCAAGAAGAAGTCCAGTGACGATGAAGGCTTCTTGTTTGGGAAGTTTACTATCGCAGATGCCATGTACTTCCCTATCTGTTACCGTTTCCGAACATACAACATCCCTATAGAAAATGGGTATGCTAAAAAGTACATGGAGACAATATTCAATTGGCCCCTTGGTAAAGAATTAGAGCAAGAAGCCGAACAAGAAGACCATATCGTAGCCCTTTACGAGTATATTTAAACCTTATGATTATCCCTTCTCAATGTGATTGCTCTGTGAAATCAAAGCATTAATAAATTCGTTCAAGAGCAAAATTCAGGACTGACCATGAGGGGTGCTATTTGTTGTGATGAATGATATTAATGCTTTTCTTTTGGCGAGAGGGACTGCAATTGGAAATGCTTATTTCTTACTAGCAAGCAAGGCTATAGGCACTACCTCTTCCAAAAACCTCAAAGTCGGGATTTCATATCTTTCTGCTGGTACTTCTTCCTCTTTCTGACCCCCTTAATGTTGAAACAACAGGTATTGTATCTAATTACTACATACTGTGTTTCCACACTTGGTTAAATGGCTGGAAATTTATCTGGCCTTGAAATCCCTTTCATATGATATCTTCCTATTACAATAGAATTGTTGAATCAAGGAAAATGGAGATTTTTGTTGTTTAAATGCCTCCAACCAATGCACTCAACTTTCCATAACCTTCCTCAGCATTTCAATAATATGGTGCTATGGAGTTCAGCCAAAGTGTAATTATTCTATTCTGCTGACAGATCTGCGCGTGAATATATGATAATCGCCAAATCATACATGTTGCTAGCCTTTCGTGATTGAGTGCTAGCTAATTTTATACCACAAACTCTGTAACACCGAAAATATTCTGATTTTTGGAAAATCCTCCTGAGGTCCCAAGATTTGGTTATAGCGTATAGTGCCGAGATGTGTGCTTACCCCTAGCATTGGCGCAAGCATTATCAGGGTCTGAAGGTATGTTTGGCTGTGAAGTGGCGCTATTGAGGCTGCACAAAGGATAGATTGCTAACCTAGTTGTCAACCTTTCCGATCCTAGTGCATTCATAATCTTGGCTCGGTTCTGATATGGTATGCAGTCGTTTATTGAGATGTATATTGAGAATGAAATATAACCCATGTAACTTGGTAGGTTATTGACCTAATTTGCGCTCCAATTTGATTGCATCGCTGGGTTTCAAAATGCACTCTACTGAACATGTAAACATCGTCAGTATTGAAATATCCACGACTAACCTAACGAGGTTGTGTAGGGCTGGTATTGAGTCCTGAATTGACGAATTACCAATCATTGCCATCTTTTGCGCATATTGGGGCATATAGGAGAATTGGAAGAGTTGGAAAAACAAGATGGCTGACTAATTCATCAACTATTAATGTCGCAAACAAATTTATATCTCACTCAACCACGACAACCCAGTTTCGGAACATGCAGCAGAAAATCTGGCAATTTCAGAATTCGCACCGACCAATGCTAACCAGTACCGAGGTGACTGCTTCTACTTTTTGAGATATTTAGAAGATTATATCTACATGACTCAATGTGATATCTGGCTTGCGTAATTGACTCGTGGGAATCTTTGCTGGATACCCAACAGCCATTACTGCTTAAGTTGGGCCACTATGTCTAGTTGGTGCATCCTATCCATCACTGTCCACACTGAATCATGCCCTCCTACACGCTCTATTCGCTTAACAAGAATTACTCCTCCTGGAGTATTCGTGCTTTACTTGCTGCCCGTTACGTGAACCTCCCAATGGAGGTTTGCATGTTCTATATGGATGAGCCAGGCTTCAAACAAGAAATCCAGAAAGTCAGTCCATCCTCAAAAGTGCCCGCTCTGAAGGTTACCGAGGATTCCGGGCACTCTTACATCATTTGGGATTCGTTTGCTATTCTTGAATATCTAGCCGAGCTATACCCCGAGCTATACCCTAGGGATGTTGAGTCAAGAGCATTCGCACGCTCCGTATCCGCTGAAATGCATTCCGGTTTTACTAAAGTCCGTGAAGTGATGCCACATAATATCCGTGCACGTAAGCAGCTCTCATCCGAGACCCTGAATGATCCAACCTTGCAGAATGAAATTCGTAGGATCGAGAAGATATGGGAGGAATGCAGATTGAGGACCTTGAAGAACAGCTCCGACGAGGATGAGGGCTTCTTGTTTGGGAAGTTCACTGTTGCTGACGCCATGTACATTCCGATCTGCAATCGATTCCGTACCTACAACATCCCCATCGAAAATGAACACGCCAAGAAATACATGGAGACTGTGTTCAACTGGTCATTATGCAAGGAATTAGAACAGGAATCTAAAGACGAGGGACACACGATTGCGGCTTATGAGAATATTTAGTTCTCCACAGTGTCTGACTGTCTGGTTGATCAACACATGATAATAAATAAAGATAAAGCCTCTTTAAAAATAATCTATAATCGGGGTGACGACAAGCTTCTTCCATTGAACAGGTGATTGCCCTGTGGAGTTTTCTATACGATAGGTCTAACGCCGCACCTGAGATGCGCCACTTGGAGGGTGAGCTCGCCATATTTTTACAGGAGTCTAATGCCGATGAAAAGATCAAAGGTGGTACTCTTAGGCACTCCTTTGCTCATTGGACAACTTTGTTTCTTGGAGGTTTCCTCTCATGGATTGGCGGTAGACGGTAGGGCCGTCTACGTAACTGACAGATGAGGAGTGTTTGCTTTGTACGAGGAACAGGGGTGAGCAGGTTCTATCCATTTGAAGTATTCAAGGCACATTCATATTCCTTAATCTGGTTGGTGAAAGGGAGTGGTGGGACAATTGACAGATGAAACGGTAGGGTGGAGGCAAGTATTATGGCTTCTTCATTGTTCATATTAGCTCATGCTTACATATTCCAATTACTTGGTATTCATCTGTTCTCATTGAATTTCCACCTCAGGTTAGTTGTTTGCTAAATCGCGGATGCTGTGCTGAGCCTGCTATAATAGCTGAGTGCAGAGCGCTATTGAGACTTGATTTATTGAAAGTATCTAATTCATCTTATGGCCCACATTGATGTTGTACACTTTAGAACAAGCAAATCCCTATGTTGCTAAGTGTAAGTACATCTATGCTGATATAAGCGAGGTAGACAAACATTTCCACTGTTGAGATGGGTGCGTCAGTTACATTAGTCAATGAAGCTGGATATCTGTAGAGTGGGGTATAGAAAAATGTCTAGTGGATGCTACTTTATAGTTTTGCTAGCAGATGAAATTCTCGACTGATTGTACCAAAATCCACAATAATGCTTATTTGTTAAACCCTTTAAAAGGTTATTGGAGGTCTTTGCAGGCTTTAAAGCAGTTTTGCTGAGTTAATAGAATAGTGATAGATGGATTGGCGAGCATTATTACTAGTGAGTTTCGATAATTAAATGCCAAGGCTGTCAATGAAGTGTTGACACAATATAGATATATAGCAGTTTCAAGGAATTTTACAACCTGGTTACTCCACAATAGCGGACAAGGCCTACTTTTGGAGTAGTCATAATACTGCATATCAATACAGGTTTGAATTGGTGGCCGTTACCGACCCTTTACAAGGCTTGAGTAACTTAGTCCCCAGACTTGTTTGAAGAAAATTTATGCAATTCAAACTTATACCTTGAAAAGTTTGTCCTGAGCTTGATCCTTGGTGCGGCATCGCACGGTTGGGCTCTAACAGATATACAGTCTTGATTTTATCTAATCCCTATTATCATTCCCGATGATATGATGGATCATCCTATCTTTACAGGTCAACTCTCAGTATCACAATCAAAAGATTATTTTTTTTGCGAATCCAGTTTTGAAAACATGGCATTTTATTAGACTTAAATTCAACATCGCCATGTAGTAAATACTGTGAAAGTGAACCATGGAGGAGGACAACACGGACGTAGGCAACGTCCCAGCGACAGCAGAGAACGTGTCTTCGTTGATAAACGTTACCGAATTCAAGCAGCACGCTAGTGAGATATTTCAAACACAATTCCCCGACCCGTTTGATAAAGTGGTTAGCAACAGCGAGGTAGAACAAGAGTTGGCCAGCGCATGTAATGTAGATGAGCAGTTGAAATACTCGACACAATTCTTTGCAGATCCCACCTTATTTTCTCTATTACGACAACACCATGAAAAGCTTCTCGCTAATAATTACGCCACAAATACTCCACTCTCTACTCTGTTTGATCAGAAAAGTAAAGCTTCAAACCAATCTTTCAAGGATCAACCTGGAAGTGACCAAAACAAATCTAGGAAAACAGTAAGTGCATAGATCCATTAGTATGCCTCTCCTCAAGTATAGCTAGGAACAATCGAGTAAAGGTTCCCTCTGTAGACTAGATTTAGCTCACCTCACTCAAGCCGGGAAGTCCGAAGTGCCTCGAATGCATCCACCGTCACTAAGAATTCAGACACAAGTGAGCGAGCAGATCCAGAGCAAGTGTGTGTCATTCGATTGCGCTTTATCTGTGATATCTTATTAAGTGTTGTTAGAGTGAAACCCAGGGTTCTAGTGTCGGCTCTTTCCTTCCAGGAGATACTTCTTCTGATGAAGATTCGCTCAGTCAGACGAATTCAACCCCTCACAGTTCCAACAATTCAGGACTTCACTTGCCAGCTAGCTTGATGCTTCCCCCATCGTCATCGCAGATTTCCTCCACTACATCCCATTCTTCAAACGGAGACAGCGATACGGATCAACGAGACGACTCACCAGCACCTCCGCCCTCCACTCCTATGGAGGTGAAACTTAGAAGTATGGCGATTATGTTGGAGAAATCTACGTTGGCAACTCTAAAGTATGAAAACTGTGCTTGCAATCTGCGTAAACTTGCTGTGGATTAACGATTTCTTGGTAGGGAGGCCAATCGTGTTACTATTCCTCCAAAAAAGCGCTCGGAGGTGAATTTTCTCGCTGGAACCAACGTAAGCATTTATATACAACCGACCCTTCATGTAGACATACTAATCTATACTCATATCTATAGAAAAAGGAGCATATGGCGGTTGATCTCATCACGGATACCGAGGTCGTTCTATCCGTTGCATTCTACCACAAAAACAAAGCTACAACAAGAATGCAGGAGTTCTTAGTGTTAAGCAGCCAGCCGTTGACGGTCTTGAGGGATGCGTTTTACTGTCTGTCCGACTTCTTGACCGTCGAGAATGATGAGGAGGTAGTGAACACACAGTCGAAAAAGGTGTCCTCATCGTATTTCCTCATTGAAAACACGTTTTACAACGACATGAGATCTGCATCAGCAGTGGATTATAGCAAGTAAGCTTGGTGTCACTTTCGCATGCAAAATAGAGCCATTGTTGTGGAGAAACACTAACAACTCGATGTAACAGAGTAATCCTGGATTGGGTCGAGGAGAATGAGCGCTATCAGCAGCCTGGTCAAGCGAAATACAAGAAGCGTGTTATGGGGGAAGTCAAGTTCTCTGATCTGTCCATTCGTATCAACCAGCCGTACCTTTTCACTCACCAGGGAGATTGCCAGCACATTTTCAAGTTCAGAGATATACGGTACCGCATTTTTCCCGACACTAGCCCTCAGAATTGTTCTAACAGATTTTGCTAGCTTACTGACCAAGTCAGATGATCGCAACCGAAATGCATATCCCAAGCCCATCTTCCAATGCAAGATCACCCGCCATAAGTGTAGAATGTGCTATATGTATCCAGCCGAGTGAGAATAGATTCCATTTTTCTATATACCTCCAGGAGATTCTAACCAATTATTTCTACGAAGGTACGTAACCATCAACGACTTCCACAGTGGAGAGACGCCGTGCTACTTCTGCGAGCATTGTTACGAGCCGTTCCATTACGATAGCCAAGGGCGATTGCTGTATGAATATCAAGTTTTCCCATATGCTCATGACTAAGCTACCCTGCTTGTATTAACCAGAACCTCAATAACATGTACAATAATCTACTTTACTACTATCAACCTATAGAAGTCGTCTATGATTACGGCTCCGAATGTTTCAATCGGATATTCTTGGCTATCTGTATTGCAAATTACACTTTGTCAAGAAAGAACGGAGCGCATCACAGGAACTCAGAATAAAGTCTAGCATGGACCAACCACAACACATCGAAAAGTGAGGTCTAATACATAAGCATAGCTGAGCATTTAATACGATAGATTAAGTAGGAAACTCACAAGAATGTACAATGATAAAGAGTCAATTATATATCACCAGCCTCATATTTTTTACCAATGCTGGCTAAAACGTTAGCCAAGCTATCGGGCATTGAAAGCGAGGGCACGTGGCCTGCCTTCAAGGTGAATATTTCGTCGCATGGTGTTCTGGTGTACATTAGCTTTTGCACCACGGGCGAGATACAGCGATCCTCCGAGCACGAGATATACACTTTCCGCAATTTCCCGAACCTTTCTTTCGACAGTTTGACAGTTTCAGTTATCACTTTGAATGCCTGAGGGCGGCATCTGGCAACGCCCCATTGAACAGTGTCTTGGGTGCAGTCGTTGAGAAACAATTCTTCAATGGCGTCAGCCCTGGTACGACACATGTGCTCATTTACAAACTCGATTGAATGTTTGAGTGCCCCTTCGGTGTCGAGCTGGACAAGTTCCATGGCACATTGGCCATTCATCGGTAGGAAAGCTGTGAGGTATACCAACGCCTGGATACGGTCTGGGATTAGCTCTCCAACCTCCGAGATCACCATCCCTCCAAGGCTATGGCCTACCAAGAATACGGGTTGCGGTAAATCTCGGACGACATCGACTGTGCGTTCCACGTAAGAAGAGAGGCTGATCTGATCCAAGCCACACGTATTCTCATACGAACCAGGCAGATCAAAGGCGATTGCTTGGTGCCCCATGGACTCCAAGTATGGAATTAATTTGTCCCATACCCAGCGGCCCATTTCAGCACCGTGAACCAAAACAAAAATACCCATTGATGCGTTGTAGGTTCGTCAGTGAATGCGATGAATGAAAGCAAGGGTTGTTAAGTGCTTTCGAAGAAAGAGGCGATATGTTGGCCATACAGCCACATTTGGGATTATATATATATGGCCGTAGGCCAAGGCCAGATGGCTCATTTCAAACTTCTCACGCGTATGCGCACCATCAGCTGACTCGGGGTGCTAATTTGTGACAATTGGTACAACAGCGAGTTCAGCCATCCATGTTCCAGCAGGATTACGGAATTGGCCTGGTGGCTACGAGCAACCCTAATCACCTTAGATCCTAACCAACCTGGTAATATCCGAAACCAAATCATTGGTTTCTGGTTGAACTAGAAACACTGCTAACATCGATCCATTGCCAGCACAAAGGAATCGGATATCCTCTGGAACTCAAGAATTTCGGGGATATGGAAGATTTGGAACCGGTGAGGCGCAAATTGCTGGAGTGCATGGGCATGTGTGTTTCTGTCGTGGCTGCGAATTGTTTCTTGTCGTTAGGGTGACAAGGCACCGCAGACTGGGTGTCTGAAGTGGCAGCCAGCTCCACCGTATTGATAAAGTAATCCCTGCTAAACTTAATTCCAGTCACCAGTCCGTTCCTAGATTGGGAAATCAGCACCCAGTCGCATGTATAGGACGTATGAGGTCTGAATTACGCGATCTACTTCCTCACCTCACCATTATCAACTGATGGATGCATTTATCCCCCTCAATCTCCTGCAACGATGTCCCACAGTTTCCAAATTCATCAATAACAATCGTCATTTCATCAACGTCACGGATCGAAATTAATTGACTTATCGAGTTACTTTTAAACTTCTTTCAGCTACGGTTTCTCCTCTAACGTCCTTACTTATCCCCTCCATCACTATCCACTTTGTTCGGACCAGCTTCAACGTATAGAAACCTCTGGAAAACCACGCCACTTAGACTAAAACTTGAAGTATGTCCTGGCCACACGATACATATATAGATATCCGGGGTCTAACCGCTTTGTCCTTTCCGCAATAGTCGAACCACTAAGCAATGGGTCAAACTTTATCTGAACCTGTCACAGGCAAGGAGACCGACAAAGGCAGAAACTCCAGGCTAATCTACGGAGCCTCCAGCATGCAGGGTTGGCGTATATGTATCCTTCGGTTGAATGGCCAGTGCAGTCATCTATTCTTTCCTTTGTTTCTATTCCTTAATTGCGCAAAACCTCTTGCCAATTTACCAAACAAGCTATGGAAGATGCGCATTCCTGTCTTCTTAGTCTCCGAGATCACCCCGAAACAAGCTTCTTCGGTGTTTACGATGGACACGGTGGTAAGTCCTCTGCGCTATTCGGTGAACTTCCAGTCACTCACTAATGTGTCCCCTCTAACAGGACAAAGTGCCGCAAAGTACTGTGGGAAGAATTTGCACAATAAGATTGCTGAGGGAAGCTTTCAGAATGGTGACTACAAGGTTGCGATCAAACACGGGTACCTTGATATCGACGAAGACCTAAAGAAAGGTAGGTGCTGTTCAACCAGTGCTTTGTAGATATTCATGCTGAATTGATGTGCGGGATTTCTGTAGATGCAGGATTTCTACACGATCCATCCGGTTGCACAGCAGTAACGGCTACCATTACGCCGGAGAACAAAATCTTTGTGGTTGGTGAATCTCTGGATCTGTAACCTGACATGATGTATCAGCATAAGGATGGCTAACAGGCTTTCCACTCTAATAGGGTAATGCAGGTGATTCTCGCGCTGTCATGAGTATTGCCGGGAAGGCCAAACCTTTATCATTTGATCACAAGCCTACTAACCATGGTAAGTCTCGAGCCGCCATCTCAGTTTGAGATTTACTAACACACTAGCTTAGCTGAGACGGTGCGAATCGCAAACGCTGGCGGGTTTGTGGAATTTGGCCGTGTCAACGGGAACCTGGCTTTGTCAAGAGCCATTGGGGACTTTGAATTCAAACAGAACAGCAAATTGTCTGCAGAAGATCAAGCTGTCACAGGTTAGTTAGGCCAAGTTGTTGCTTATTGGAGTAGCTTTTGACGGCCAGTTTAGCAAATCCCGACGTGACTGAGCACGTGATTACCACGGAAGATGAGTTTGTTGTGCTTGCATGCGACGGGATCTGGGATTGTATGACCTCGCAAGAAGTGGTTGATTTTGTTCGTGCCGAAATCGCCGCTCAGAATTCACTGGACCAGATCTGTGAGAAGTTGATGACCCATTGTCTTGCGCCCAATTGCGAGCTTGGTGGCATTGGTTGTGATAATATGACTATTGTGATTATAGGGATACTTCATGGAAGATCCGAAGAAGAATGGTATCAATGGATTGCGCAGCGAGCGGCTGCTAGCTCCACAACGCCAGGCTGTCAACCACCCAATGACTCCACACTGCCAACGGAGGCCTCAGCAGAGCTTCCTAGCCCGGTTGACGCGGAGCAAACACAACAGCTCAATGCGGAGCCGCCTCTTTAAACCTCTTATATAAAGTGAATGCATCCTTAAAACTTAATTGACTTTCCGTTGCCTCCTATGTTTAATATCGGCTTGACCAATCGTCCACACATAGGCTTTTTCAAATGCGCTGCACATGGTTTTGATATCATGTCCACAGGTTCCTAAGGTGGACCATTCTGGAATGCTGAATGGGTATTGTTTACCTGTTCATGGCTTGAAATAAATCCATTGGTTTCTTTGTATCATTCGTATGGGTTGACTGTTGGTTTGTCGCACATTTCTGTATGTGCTTATACGTCAGCTACGATGCAGAAGAGTAAGCTATCATTCTCCCGAGAGTAAGGAATAACCATCTGGTGGAGCGGATAGTGGGAGAGCGTCCCCAGGTGGCATGGAGCAACCAAGAAAAGCTGAAATGACCCTTTCTTAATCTTCCATACCACCTGGAGGGGTGTTCATCTGAAATATCTTTACATTATGCGACCTTTGAATAGAACGACTGCCATCGAGATATATGGCAGCCATGACCAAAGTCGCAATCAAATAACCCCACGCGCTCCTCCAAAATCAATCACACCTATTCGAGATGAAAGTCAATTAATGTGAAGGAAGACGGGGAGCATGGAGTTGAACGTACATCACCCATTTGAAACGGATGCGTTACACGTGGATGGGTTACGAAATCCGATCCTTTCGGGCAGTCAAACTACAGTCCATGCGGTCAGCGGTTTTGGTCTTGGAGGGCTAAAATGAGGTTTCTTGCTTCGGGACATTTTGAAATAACCGGTTCGGTCTGTTTCACATGTTCACCTTTTGGGATGTAGCGTGTGAAAAGTCTCAAGCTGTTTCAAAGAAATCTGCCAGTCAAGTAGTGTTGGATGATGAAATGGTGTGGCCAGACACGTACAGAAAATATCCAGAAATGCCAGGCCATGTATTTATATGTATAGAATAAGGCCCTATGCTTTTCAACGCTAGTATTGATCGAGTCCAGTGCAAGGAGGCTGGTGATTGGGTGATGTCGGTTACATATATCGGCTGCATTCATTTATCATTGTAGAGCGTCCAAGATAAATCTCTCTTGAGATGTACCTGTTAATAGCCATGGAGGCCAGCCAATAAACGGTACATTAGACTTGTTTGCTATCCCGAAGCTTGCATGCATTCCATAGACAGGTAGCTCAACGACCGGTATTGAGGCTACTGGTTTCTTATTGACGGATTACTCGGTTGCCTTTGGCTGCAAGATGATATGTTGGAATTGAACAGCTGGACTATGCTTCTAGCACCAAGAAATCAATGCAGCATGTCCACCGGCGCAAATAGAGAAACCGAAAAATGAATCCTCGCGCAGGCAACATATGCTGGCAAGGCTAATGAGAATCGACCATACATTGGCAGTAGGAAATGGTTCGATGAGGTATTCCTAGGTCATCCAGCATTAGTCAATATCCGGTCGGAATTCTTTTGGGGCCACAATATGTCAAAGTCAATGGATCGAGGGATCAGTCTATTCCAATAAATAAATAAGTAAATAAATAGATTAATGGCTGGTAACTCTGGCAGTGTGCTTCCAAAACATCACCTATATAAAGTACCATAGCCTCGATATGACCACAGTGTCAAAAGTACTTCTGAATTCCCCTAGTTCCATCCCTCTTCGATAGGATTACTCAAAGGCGTTGACACTCGACCAACCTACGCATAAACAATCCCTTCCGCAAATCAAGATGAATGCTACTCTGGGTTTAAAGGCTTTAAACAAGGAGTTACTGACCCGTTTGATGACTACGCCTATGAACCGTGTCTCCGTAGGTGGTTTCAAGTCTTCAGTGGGCCGGATGGTTATCTAATCTTTGAATACAGGCACTTCAGACGTACGCCATGGAACGTTTTTCGCCTGCAAGCTCGTTGTTAGTTTCCATGTTTTGCAGGTAACCGGGAAGAGTGTTTGGATCAGTATAGCCCCATCAAATGCTTAGCCATTTCCCCAGGGATGCTGCTGAAGAGTTGGATCGTGTAAAGATGCTGGCACCGATGGAGTTTCTTCAAACGGAGTTACCTCTTCGGCTCTGCCAAAACGTCAAGCTACTAAACTCCCGTTTTCCTCTGGCATCAAACGACGGCCACCTGAATGCTAGAATCCGTCAAGTTACCTTCGATCTATTAGAAGATATCAGGTAATATGGATATTCTCTGCTTCGTCTGCAAGTTTGTCGATTACTAAAGATTGGTTTAACAAGTATACTTACCGACCTCCCTGCTGCCGCCAACGCACCTAATCCTGGACAACTGCTTGCCACACTCAAACTAGTACGAGCTCGGCAGAATCAGAACTACTTGTCATTACGGGATTGCTTGAGCGAGTCGATGCACAAGCAGCCATGGAAGTGCCCGAAGCAACAGTCCTCTACCTACGCTAAAGCGGATCAATTTTTAATGGATTATTTCTTGCTGAACTATAGCAGCAACTTTCTAATTGGTAAGCAGACCAGACCTCGCATCCAGCGTGTGCATGTGATTTACATCATTTATAGAACAAGCACTTGGTCATTGTAGTGCATCGAAGTTGGCACTGCACGAAATATCACCGCGCCATGCTGCGGAGAGTGCTATACATACCGCCAGACTGTGGTGCCATCAATTTTACAAGTACATCGCCCTTCTTTAATCCCTTCAACATGGCAGATGAACTCATCATGATCTTTTTACCTAGCTGTGACCCACCGGAAGTAAATTTCCTCACTAGTGCCAGCGACACACCCGTCATAGGATCTAATTATCACATCCAGGAGAGCTTGTTTCATGTTTTAAAACACTCGATCGGCTCCGTGGTTGAACACTCAAACGCCCTAGGCATATTAAACAGAGAAATGCCACCACTGGAGGTGCGTATGACCCAAGGCAACGAAGATATTTGCCTCAAAGTGAGTGATCTTGGTGGCGGTGTTCCTATGTCTCACATCCCTAGCATATGGAGCCAGCTCAGTATCTCGACCCAAGCTGAGCGATGCAAAGGGCTTTCCCTAACTCGACTAATCTCTCGGTACTTTGGTGGAGATTTAGAAATCGTTTCAATGGAGGGTCATGGCACAGAATCATACTTGTACTTGGATAGAACAGGTACAATAGGCGAATGCATACCCTCTATTCAACTCTCGGACGATGAAATCGGTTCACTATTGGACAGATTATATTATGAGCAGGATCAAGAGGAGACCATCCACAGAAGTTCGGAGGAGACTTGCGCCGAAAGCATGGCCGTGACCGCATAATTTCGAGAGAAATTAGTAGAATAATTCCTAGGTTGCAAGCCATCATGGCATTAGAAATACAATGCTCGACCAGAAAGGTGTGCATGCCGCATGATGAACCTGCAGATAGGCTGCAGTTTTGTGACTTATCTATGTTCGAATGTGGGAATTGTTGATGAAATATTGGCCAGTTGTAAATTACCCTTCCCTTATAGGTATCGAAATGTTTAGAATAAATTTGGCTCGCTATTTGTAGATACATCATTCGAGCTGGTGCTGAATAAGATCATACATGTTTCAAACGTCAGAGCCGGTGAATTTTGACAACTTGACACGAACTTAGATTTCCGTGTCACTGTGAAACCGTTCTCGACATGTTGGGTGATTCCATGTTACACCAACATGGTGCCTATTCTGGTTTGAGAATGTCGGAATCCACGGCTGCTAGTAGTGGTGGGAATCTGTCGTCCCGCTTGATAGTTCGTTATGCATACAGTATACTATAGTGGACAAAATATTAAAATCCTGATTTAAGCTTTAGACAGCTTGAATTTGGAAGTCACTAGCGCACATGGATGCAAGAAATTCCTGTCAACGAGACATGGATTCTGAGACTGGCAGAAGGAGCGGTTGCGTTGACTGGCGGCACCATGTAATATATATGCACGCATTGCTTTATTGAACGAGTGAATCCTATCACCATTTTTCTGATAGCTTGAAAATAATGGGAATGCAGTGTTTACAACACCTGCCAAGGGTGGAGATATCTTTGTATTGATAAATCGAACCCAACATATCCTCGATCTTGCTACAAAAATTCGTATAATTCAGAATACATTGGGCTTCATCACCAGCCGTCTAAGAGCTGATACAGACTGATATAGAATGCCCAATGGTGCGATGCATAATAGGGGCTCTCACAAATATACACTGAAGTAGAAGTGCCCTTAAATTCAAGGATACTCCCGTATGGTTATATGAAGAATATTCAAGTACACTAAGGTTGGGAAAATCCCTAGTGAGTCTGTATCTCTCGGAAGGAAAAGCAACCAATTAGAAGCGCTTTTACACAATTTGAGCATCCATAACCTTCTGGGGTAGATGATGGTGGGAGGAGTCAATTTGTATGAAGTATTGATGAATAAGCCCTATGAAAGATATCAAACTTGGATTTCATATGGCATTCTGCTGGCATTTTCAGCCAATTTTTCAAGTGTAAATATCCTGGGAGCCAGTGAGGCTAAAACATCTGATATTAAGAGCTGTAACTTTCATTTGTGGAGAAAACAATCTTTCAATAACTCGGCAAGTTCAGCAGAGAAAAATGTATGAATATACCGCGGCAAATAAAGTTGAGGACTAGTTTCGTTAATTTCACCGTTTCACACTTCTAATTGTTTGGCGAAATCTTGCGCTATAAATTGTAAACTAGTACCCAAATCAAGATCCATAGATAACTGTACGTACCACCACATATTTGTCACAATATCAGGTTACTTCTTGCAGAAAAGCCTAAAGGTCGGAAATTTGATGTGGGCTTCAAACTGAGTATACATTTTCGCTAGTGTTGGCTCATAAAGCCCAGATACTCGAAGCCATTGGCTGCTAATTCATGCTTATTTCTTGTATCTTAGTTCCACTTCTATAGCTTCAGTTACCCCCCCCCCAAGGTTTCATGTGTTCTACTGATCAGTATGTAACAAGATGATCATTGTCATGGGGAAAATGCACCCTTCTGGTAGAATCATCATTTGCTCAACGTAACCAGCCAAATAAAGATGAATTTCCTGTCGCTAACCATAATAGCAATAAATGGATACGTGTTATATTCCCCTGATACCAAAACCACGTTTAAACTGGTAATGGCCAGTTGTCTTCCCAGTTTCTACATAGTGGCTCGTCGGGCAACTGACACATTGCTGCCTTATTAAACCTGAATGTTATATGTAGATCTGTATTTGCACCAATGACCTCATCATAGAGTACCAGTTAATCTATCAAAATCCATCTCCATCGTACTTAACGGACAATAATCGTGTTTGGTCTGGTGTATCTATTGATGTCGAAATATCAAGAATCTGGTGTTACAGTGAGTTAGCATGGCCAGTATATTCACTAATGAAGCTAACAGACGTCCTGGTCTTAATGGCCATGATGCAACTGTCAAAATGTGCAAACCATGGTTAGCTGTAACGCATCCCAAGTAACGGAATAATCAATCGTTTAATTTCAGATAATACTTCGGTGAATACAACATCAAAACTCATGTTCTCAGAGAAAACGCTGGGTAAAAGGATAGTCTTTGGCAAATGTGTACATGGTATCATTACTTGCTCGTGCTTGTCGAGTTGATTAAAGTTAAAGTAAGGTTTGCATCCCGTATGGTAAAACTACGTCCAATACCATTGAAGTAGGATGCATTCGAGTAAGCATTTAGAGTGTAGATTCCTGGAGTCAAATCATCTCGAATTGGCCAACTGAAGCTTTCTCGCCATTCACCCTGGACATCTGCCCGTGGGTAGTACAGTTCCCAAAGGGTATTCTGATGCTCGTCGAGGAAGCGGACGTTAACCTTCTCGATTACGGCCAAATCCGCTCGAATCACTTTCAAGTTCACCGCCAAGTTCTGGCCTGGGCTGACAGTAACATTCTGGGCTGGCGAAGTGATGGTTATGTAATCTTCGACAGAAGGTTAGTATCTACCATGGCCAAGAGAAGACAATCATATAGTTACCAGCAAGGCCAGTCTGAATTGAAGCAATGGCAAGCACAAGGAATATAGAAATGAATACACGCATTGTTATGGAGGCTTTCAGGAAACTGGGTATGAGCTGAACGAACGAACTAACGTATTTAAGGCTTTCAGATAGGCCTTGTACACGCTCAAACATAGCTGACGATATTTCTAGGCCATTTATGCATAAGCTGACTTGTCCCAGCCAAGACATAATGCGTACAAATCTGTCCGCAAATCGATCCTCAGATTAGCTCAAGAGAATTCCTTTAGCCAATCATCACTGGCCTAATCCTTCCAAGTGGAAGATTGCGAAGGCAGTGGTCATGTCTAGGAGTCACATTATGATCTCCTCAGATCACCAACCAATTTCCTTTTGGCGAGCCTCCGATATATCTCGGTATTCCAATATACTGCGATGGTTTTAAGGCACCAGATGGGCGACGTCATTCCTACAATCACGAGCAGGCTAACCGTAATTACGGCTGTACGCAGCTCGTGGTTCATGCAATCCACTAATTTGATTTCCAGAAGTCTCCGAACATATAGTCGGATTTCTACTTCCAAGACGGGAAACTTCCCAGTCCCTGATGCGGTAAACCATGATCACACCGGTTCCCCGTTTGGATGGATACTGTTTACTAGACAAGCATTAATGGAGATGAATCGTGGGCATCGGAATATGGTTAAATCAGGGATTTATTTCTTCAAGCTTGATTACTTTCGAGAGTAACCCTTTTCATGCCAGTGAACATCTATGGCGCATATGATGCGAGTCTAATAGATGGGTACGAATCTTGAATCCCAGTTTGCCGGCTGGGGCAAGCGAAGCGCATTAGCAACGGTAGCAGCAATATCCTACCAGATTCGGGAAGGTCGAAGTTAATATTCTACAATCGTATGCAGTTGGAGGCTACCACTTACCATGTTGCGGACCCCATTGGCAAGCTTTGCCACCTTCACTCCTTTTCCGCTGGCTCCCCAAAAGATGTTCACCTCGGCCGCAGTGCTGCCGCCATGAGAGCCGCCGGGAGTACCTCCGTGATCGGCGGTCATCAATACCAGAGTGTCGTCCTTGAGACCAGCCTCTTCAATAGCGGCCAAGACACGTCCCACACGAGCATCGACTTTAGGATACTCCTGGATGTAAGCCGTGGAGTTGTAACCAGAGGCTGATGGATTGGTATTAGTAGTCGCTACAAAATTTCATCCGTTGGGCCACAGAACTTACCATGCCCGACGTGGTCCATGGCATCATAATGGATGAATAAATAGCGGGTGTCGGCGCCTTTTTCTTTGATATACTTGACCACACCGTTGGTAAGATCTTCATCCCCCTGGGATATCTTGGTAACGTTCAAAGAACGCTCAACCATACCATCGATGATTGGCTTCCAAACCGAGTAGACGGCCAATTTTGCTGCTGGACGTTCATTCAAAAGAAGTTTGAAAATCGTCGGGTAGGCCGATGTCTCCGAGTATGGGGTGCTGGCGGCTATATCATTGGTAAGCTTATGCTTATTGGGAGTTACGCCAGTTATCATGGATCCCCAGTTCTGACCACTGATGGTTGGTAATAACGCTGCAGCATTCAAAGTGGAGGCCCCAGAGTTCAAGAATTGCTTAAGGACCGGGGTGTTGGCCCATTGTAAGAAGCTTCCGCCTCCGTCAATTCCAAGGAACACGACTCGTTTAAATTCCGACTTTGGGAACTGATTGATGCGAGCAGTCACAAGGTCGACATCAGCAGAAGACACTTGTCCATCTCTATTCACATCTGCAGACTTGGCCACCTGCCAGTTAGTGGCAGCTTGGTTTGAGCCCAAGAAGCTCCGGATGAAAGTAACATCATCATTGTTCACCAGACCATCATTGTTGGCATCAGGATAGAAAAGGGCTTGACCGACGGTGATTTGGGTTGCAAGGAACGCCAGGGCGACAATTGAGAGTGACCTCTGCATCTTGAAGTTAGCTACTTGTTAGCGAGATGGATGCTGACTATGCTTTGGTGGGCTTCCCTTTTATATCTTTTGGACAACTACTTCCGATAATTTTATGGCGAAGGAACCCTTGTAAAATACTCGCCACATTGATGTGCCACCACGTAGAACTGTACAAGTGTATTGTATATCCATGTGAACACGATTCCTCAGTGCAGTATCCAGCAAGCTACCTACAGTAGTGAAGAATCAAATCCATTGAAATCGATTGAGATGAAGGGATACAACTGGCGAATGGCCATCAAATGAAAATCGCTCCATCGTTCACACAGTTGCTCAAGATTGATAAGAAGTTTGATCAACAGCAGCACAACCATACAGAAGCACCCAAGATAAAGGAATGGTCACGTCGACCGAGGGCATCTTTGGTTAAGGCGCATTCTCTTGAAATTCGGACCGGAATATTATTGGCCATTTGCAAGTGGTGGTTGTTCGAAACATGTTACGCTACAGGGGGAAATCCCCTATCGAGAGAGGTCTTCACAATTACCAGGATAGAACACCGGCACTAATGCTGAATTATCATTGGTGACCTCCCTAACACGTCTGATTCCACTCGACAATCGATTGGGCGCACGTTTACCAACACGGTGATGGGGAAGGTAGATCATAGGGCCTACCACCACCTTGGGATGGGTGCTTCTGGAGCAGGCTTGATACAGGATTGTTGCAAATTGGGTTTATTCGGGCCGTTCCTTCCCCAGCCACTTAATAAGCCGGCTTGATCGATTTCGGTGATTCACAGCGCAATGGATTCAGAGCTAATAGATGGTTATTACTTTTAATTCGGTTACCGAAAGTACGATACCAGGGACCGTCAAATGTGCACGTCCAATTGTTCAGTTATTTCAACCGTAAAGAAACCTTTGCAAGGATGGTTAGTAGTCGGCAACACCAACCCAGAAAGAGAAGTTGCCATTTACCACTACCATGGTGGACCCAGCTAATCCCCTTACAGTGGCCCAGTGGTAATGATAAGTTGAAAACGTGGATCCAGTTGAATCACCAAATCACTAGCCTTCCCCTGTAACACGGTATCACAGTACTAAAGTGTGTGGCTATGAATGGAGAATAGGAGCAGTTAGTGGGATTTCCATCAAGACGATAATAACCGCACCACAGCAATAGCCTTTCGTCATAGAGATATGTTCTTTAGTGCTCTAGGTGTCTCCTAGGATCTATGAATGGGCTCAGAAAGCTTTGTCATATACATACTCTTATCCTTTCATCTGGATAGGTCGGTATTACAAGATGG
The DNA here is from genome assembly GCA_002104905.1 of Basidiobolus meristosporus CBS 931.73. NCBI lineage: Eukaryota > Fungi > Basidiobolomycota > Basidiobolomycetes > Basidiobolales > Basidiobolaceae > Basidiobolus > Basidiobolus meristosporus. Next base: position 57,184 of record MCFE01000069.1, read on the forward strand.
GAATGAACGCGGATCATGCAGATGTACTTTATTCAGGTTAACCGCTACACGAGAACAAACCAAATGCCACTCACATATAGATGGAAACAGACACAAGTACTAACAATCAGAATCAAGGATAACTTAAAGAGGCATACTGTCACTAGCCTGGACGGGATCCATCGTGGCAATTTAATAACCACCGTTGGGGTCGCCACGTCTGTTGGATCCAACACGGATCTTACCATCCAAGAGATTGCACACACCGGAGCTGACGTTGATGCCAGCAACCTGAGAAGCGCTAACGATAGCACGGCACTTCATTTTCTCGAGACGGAGGTGGTCAATATCGATGCCTAACTTAAGGCAGATTCCCAGATCGATGTTGGCGCCACACAAGGTACGGATCTTGGCAATGATGGTCTCGCATGACCTAGGGTAGCGAGGCTTTCCATTTGTTGGTGGATAGGCTGGGGGCTCACAACCCTTGCATGGCTTTTCCGGAGTTGGAGGATAGCCGGGTGGGTTGGTAGGAGGTACTGGAGGCTCAACAGGTGGCTCGCAGGGTTTGCCAGGCTTGCATGGAGTCGGGGGATTGGCAGGTGGGTTGGTAGGAGGTACGGGTGGCTCGACTGGAGGCTTACCGGGGGTTTCCGGTTTACCTGGAGTTGGGGGATAAGCGGGTGGGTTGGTCGGGGGCTCAACAGGTGGCTCGCAAGGTTTGCCAGGCTTGCATGGTGTCGGTGGATAGGTGGGCGGGTTAGTAGGGGGTGTGGGAGGCTCAACTGGAGGTTCAACAGGTGGCTCACATGGTTTTCCAGGTTTACATGGTGTCGGAGGATAGGTGGGCGGGTTAGTAGGGGGTGTGGGAGGCTCAACTGGAGGTTCAACAGGTGGCTCACATGGTTTTCCAGGTTTACATGGTGTCGGTGGATAGGTGGGCGGGTTAGTAGGGGGTGTAGGAGGCTCAACTGGAGGTTCAACAGGAGGCTCACATGGTTTTCCAGGTTTACATGGTGTCGGAGGATAGGTGGGTGGGTTAGTAGGGGGTGAGGGAGGCTCAACAGGAGGCTCACATGGCTTTCCAGGTTTGCATGGAGTTGGAGGATAGGTAGGGGGCTCTACGGGAGGCCTACCGGGCTTGCCAGGCCTACCAGGCCTACCAGGCCTTCCGGGTTTACAAGGCCTATTGGGCCTATAGGGGGCATGTGGCCTCCTGCCATGTATGGTACTTATCTCACCATCTCTTTTCAAGAATTTCTCTCCGTGACCTCCAAGGGCCAAGCAGACTTCCGCATTAACCTTTATTCTCAGAACATTGGCCGCTGCGACAGCTTCAGCACAAGTCATCTCGGATGGAACACCGGTAATGAGCGGGGCCAACCTGATGACGGTATCATTCAGGCAGGTCTTTGCGTCTGCCTTGATTCCAAGAGCAGCAAGTCTCGCAACTACTCCGTCACAGACAGATTTCGCATGCTGAGCGTTGACAGGGTGGGCTTTCAGATTCGTGGATTCGTCGGCCATTACGAGCACAGCAGGTAACAGGGCTAAAGCGCTTGCGAAGAACTTCATGACTCTGAACAGTCGAGGATAGTTGGAATGGAGTGATTTGATTTGACCCAGGGAGGGGAATCCTATATTTATAGCTGGTTTGCTCTCTGGAAGATCATTGAACCGTTGACATATTGTGAGATGATTTACTTGGAGTGGGTGGAGTGTTTGGCTACACTACCTTTGAGTTGAGCGCGAATAACAAATATGCCAGCTGTGAGTAAAATGCAAACCTCGAGATTTCCAGTTTATGCAACATATTTGTTATCAGATCCAAACATTCAAGTATGTGATACGGGCATGTTTGGATCCACCAATATAAACCCAAGTCAAAAATGGAAGTTGCTTAAATTTCATTGACAGACGATCATGAAATATAGAAATATGGGGAGTATTTGTTTTGCACCGAAAGCAAAGGTTGTTTCACCCTACTCACATTATTCTGGTTCTTCAAGCAGCTACACTCGCGGTCATTCGCACTCTAGCTCGTGTAGCTATACAATCCAGCAATTCAACCTCAAAATTCGTCAACAACTCGTCAGTCATTGGGAAAGCAAACCGTGGATCATTTTGGCAAACTCTTCCTTGTATTAAACTAAGATCATCTTGGCTTTTCTCTCACATATCAAATTTCTGAATTCTAATGATGTGCTTAAAGTGTTCTGAAAACATCTTGAATGTAACTATACAAGTTTTACGAGGAGCATTTCTTGCAGGGCACTGAGGCACCTTTGGGTTTGTTTAGCAAATTATCAATCCAAGATATGGGGTGCCCGTTCTTCATTTTTACTGAGTCTAATGTCCTTAAGTCAATATACACTTATGGTGCGCTATCCCTTATCCTACGTAATTTTAGTGCATCTGGAGGTGAGTTGCTTGGTCTGATGTACCCTTGCTCCAGTGGCTGGTCTTGAAGGTGTTGAATCTTGCATTTACAGCTGAATATTACTTCAACTTAGTTGATTAGATCAAATTCATTGAGCTTTGCCACTTCCTGCCTAAGTTCTGTGCTATGATATACTTTATAGAATTTTCCTCTGCTATCAGATACCTTAGGCATAGAAACTTGCTCACATACACTTGAGACTCCGCTGGAAATGTTGCAGGTACATATTTTGCCAAAAATTTTCAATTATATGCATTACTCTTGCATTGCACCCCTCCTTATGCCACTAGTATATTGCACTAAGCAATCAATAAAGTTTATTTAACTTGTGATTAATATATTTGCAAGTATTTATTTACACCTAATTAAATTATTGTGCAAGTCACTCAAACCATTGAACATGAGCCCTAGATTATATTACTAAGTGTTTTGCTGGGATCTACCCCATGTATCTTCCTGTTACACTAAATTCCCAGAGCATAAGCATCCTCCATATAATTCAAAGCCTCAAGGTCTCAAATCATGTTTTTGGGACACTTCAAGGCATATTGTATGCACTAGCTATCCCAAAGCTGCGCAGTTGTGAAAATGCACTTAGAATGCCCTCATGACAGCATAGAAGAAGTTTGATAGATCCAGAAGAAAAAACAAAGTATTTTATAACCCCAGCTTACAAATATCAAAACAAAACCTGTATTTCAATTGAAAGGCACCAAGTAGCAGAGAAAACTGGAGAGACAACAAAAATGTCTTTTAGTCTTGCTTGGCTACAAACAGGATGTATTCAAGATATAAACATATTGCTCTAACGATGCTCCTGGGTGAGGCAACAGTTTACTTGTGGTATGTTTCAGTGGAATTGGTTCTCAACACACCAATGCTAAAGAATAAATGAAATACAGTAAGCATGAATATGGAAAAGCTGCATTGATTAGGGTAATGAGCTCTTATCTTTAAGAAGAAAAATCAAGAAAAGGCCAGCAAAATATCATTCAAATATCAGCAGATTTCCCAGCTTCTCAGAGCTGACAACTCTCAAAGTTGCAGGTACCAAGTATTAAGCCAACAAGCTGACATATTTACAAGAGGAGACAAGGCCTACTAGTAGTCAAACCAAATTTGGTAATTGGCAGCTCATCAATTCTGGTCAAAGTTGTAACTGAAGATTTGAAGGAAAAACACCAGTGGATTATCAGTATGCCATTGAAATATTAGCAGAATACTAGCTTAAAATCAGATGAATTTAAATTTGGTATTTTTCACAGGGTGTGTGCATTCTGCATAGCCACAGGTATAAGCTTTTAGATGTGGGTCACTGACTTTGAAGCTCCCCAATATATCAGAAGCCAAAAAGTGCAGTTACTGAAAAATAAGAAGCCCTACTTCAGATAGCATTCATGTCAGATAAAAAATTCCCAGTGCCTTGCAGCAATTAGCTAGTCTTGTGCATCTGAGCTGTGCTGAATGGAGCCACATACCTATTTTGACAGTGCAGCCCAACCTCAAACTCAAGAAGTAAATCCATGAAAATCAACTGTTCAATAAGTATTTCTGCCATAACACCCTTTTTCCATTGTGGCATCATTATATTCCACTGATTCCTTGACATTGTTGATATGTATCTCAGTGGGACCTCCACACCATCTACAATGGAGGATATGGAGGCTGTGGTAGAGGAATTGCCTTTCTCTGCTAAGGCATGCCAGACTTCTTATGGCCTCTTTAATATTTATCTTAGCCCACTCTTTATCATTGCACTCAACAGCTTCACAAATCTTAATGTTGTTGGATTTTTAGGCATTGGTATATACACCATAGTCCCTCCCTCCTATGCTGAGATAGGTTTTTCTGTGGGCTTTATCTTTGGGCACTTTTATTGAGCTTCAAAGACTGTATGGTGGTACTCCACCATTACATTGACAGATGGTTCATTACTGATTAGTGACACTGAGCTACTATTCTCCATTTGCAACACTGATTGCTTTACCAGCATTATCTACCTATCCCCTCTCTGGCCTATTTCCTGAGTTCTTTGGGCTATTGCATCCATCCCATTGGCAACAGAGCCTAACTGCCTCACTGATGCTTTGGTATGAGCTGACAAGATACTTACAAATACTGATGGTGGTGAGGTTACAACAGTCATTTACTGGTCTGTCACCAGAAGTACTGTGTTAGCTATATTCCCATCTGCCTGAGCTTTGTAGAGAGCTTTCAGCTCTGCAGATATTCTCAACTGCCTACTAGACTATATGCCTTTGGAGTTGACATTATTACCTTCAGAGGGCACACCATCAATATGGCCTTCTATGAATGTAGCCCTGCTTGTTGCACTGAATATCAGAGCAAGCTGTTATCCAACCATTTCTTTGCTGTTATTTGCAATGCAATCTGATTGGATACCAGGCAAGTTTGCTATATTTTTTGGCAACATATATATGTAACTGAGCCAAATAAAGGGCAAAATAGTGTTACATATACATGTGTATGTGATGCTACAGCTTTACTTAAAATGATTACTATGGAGGGTCCATGTTGGATCTTACCTTTGATCTAAAAACTTAAAATAACACTTTATCACTCACCCTATGAAAATAATTTGTTCCTGCAGGTGGATCCAATCTGCATCAGCCATCAGGATCCCATTTGGAGACCATCATAATACCAGCAGCTTGGAATTAGCAACCCTCTTAACAATCTTATTACAGAATCATAATGGCATTTAGCTAATTTTACTGCTAAATAAAGTTATAAAACCTGACAGGGTTTGATTGGTACTGTGGCAATAATTGCATTGCATTGTTGCAGTCTTGATGTGCTCTACAACTATCTCAAATGGATCTAACTGGCCAGTATAATCAATTGCCTTATATGTCAGAAAACTTGACAATGTTTTGAAAGCCTCACTGTGAGTCACTTATGGCTTTATTTTGGCAGTATGGTGGTCTACTGCTAGTTCTGTATCATGCCACTGTAGGTTTAATCAGTGCTGTAGCAATAATTACATGGCATTATTGCTGTCTTAATATACCCAACAACTTTTTAAATGCACCTAGCTGGCCAGAACATCCAGTTGCCTTATATGGCAAAAAGTTGATGGTGTTTTGATGGCATCATTGACCATTTCCAATTGCATTTTCACAACTGTATTGCAGCCTACAGCCAGTTCTGTACAATGCTACTGTACCAATTTACCAAATGTTGTTTCCTTTTTCTACCTCCCCTTGTGCAATTCATATAATCCACTACAGAGTCACTTCTCTTTATTTGCTCACCCACTACTACCTTGGGTATTCCACATATAACTCAAATCAAAAACTACAACCTCCGGCTTACTAACCTCTACAATCACACACACCTGCTGCAAATGACATACCTCCATCAGCTCAACTTTATGGCTCTTTAGTGTGATACATGCAAAGCTGCCATATGCCTTGTACTGCTGGTAACATATACATCTTGCAAACCTATGCTTGGTTGCCACCACTTCTGCCATGAATACCTCTTGAATATCAGCAATTAACTTTTTGGTATTTAGCCAATATGTTCCTTCTCCCTGCTGGATTCTAGTCCCCCATATAGATGTGCTCTGGCTCTTGTTTGTGTGAGCTCCATATTGAAAGGTGTAGAAGTGGGCTTGTGACCAAGAGAAACCCGGCATACTTTGGTAGAGCTTTCCTAATAAAAATTAGTTGCATGCTGCTCCCAACCCAACTTTGCATTACTTGACTGATTACCCATGCAGTGAGGTTGCTTAGCTTCTTAATGCCATAGGCATAGGTGTCTCCATGTGCACATCTGTCCTCAGTATTTTCAAACTCTTCCTGGTTGTCCTCCATGTACCAATTTATCACTTCCATCACAGACTTGAAGATAATACTTCTGATGAGATTGGGATATTGTAGTACCTGCAACTTGACTTGTCTTCCTATCTCCCCACACATCTGATCCATAGGAAGCTCCCAACAGGTGATGCAAGGCCCAATATCTTCCACACACCAAGCAAGATGGAGTAGAGAATGGATAAAGTAGTGGCAGAGATCTACATGTTCAGCTTGATGTCTGTAGTATTGCCGCTCAAATCCCATTACAAGCTTCTTGCACAACAGCTGTAGATGTGTCAAGTTGGCATTGGTGATCCGCTCTGGGATAAATATAACTGCAATGTCCATATTTGACTCCCAATGCTTCCAATGTACTCTTGGTAGGAATGGCTTCAAAATATTACTTGAATAAATACATATCCAGCTCATCTAGTTGTTGCATCTGCATTGTTGCATATGAGTATGAACATGGATTGGATCCCATGAGAAGTACTTAGGGTAGCAAATACTCTGTAATATCTTGCCAATTCTTTCAAGTTTCTCCAGTATCTGAAAGGGCACATTGAGCTTGAAATGCCCCATGTACAACTTAGCCATCAGTATAGGAATATTGTTGAAAAGAAAATATATTGCTCCCACTGGAAAGCTTTTGCTCCAACAGATACCCTCTATCTTAAGTATCTCCAGTTTCTGATTGATTCAATATTCTGACCAATGGCTTATAGCTTGCCAACTTTGCTTCAATTGCATGCTGACTTCTGTATGTTCTCTCTGTGGGAAGATGATGTTCTTTGTGTTGGTGCTTGAGTAATAATAATACATGTGAGTTATGGAGTAAATCCCCCGGATCTCACACATTTGACAGCAATCCCATTCATTGTGTCCAGAAATGCCTGCTGTCTTGCAGATGGCTGGGTAACTCCAATGCAAATAGCAATATGCACTATGACATGACAGCCAATTACTGTTATCCTGCTGGAAAGCATACAAAATTCATCCACAATGGATACAGGTAGCTATCCAGGTTGAACAGTGATTTGGGCCCAAACACCAGTGAGACTACTATCAGATTTTTGCTCTGATACCACAAGATAGGTGGCAGATATAGGTTGATAAGAATTGGTGGCAAGCAGGATTTGCTGGTAGAGTACTTGTTTGATGAGAATCCATCAAGTGCTAAAGCAAAGGCATGGTCATATATATATTCAAATTAGCCCTTGCTTCTTAACTCTTGGTAATGTTTGCCATTAAATATATTGGATATATTTGCGCTTGATTGATACTGAGTGCAGTATTTTATTGCTTTGCAATATTTGTTGGACTGCATAAGCTTCTTTAGACAGGGTATTACCAGAATATATTTGGAGTGTGAACAATGTTTTCCCCCAATGGTGGTGGATTTCTGACAATTTGGACATGTTGCAATGGTGGCATTTTTGGATTTGAATGCCATGCAACTGTTAACACACCCAATGAAAAATAATTTGGGCCCACAGGAGGATCCAATCCCAATCAACTGTCAGGATCCTGTTAAGAGACCATCATAATTCCAGCAGCTTGGAATTAGTGACCCTCTTAACAATCTTATAAAGAGATCACAAAGACAATTTACTAAATTTACTACCAAATAAAGTGATAAGCTCTGAGTGAAACTCTTATGTCATTATATTGGCGGTGAGGCAGCCTACAGCTGGTTCTGTAAAATGCTACCGTACTAATTTACCAAATGGTATTTCCTTTTTCTACCTCCCCCTGTGCGTTCATATATTCCACTGCAGAATTACCCCTCTTTATTTGCTTACCCACAACTACCTTGGGTATTCCACATATAGTTTTAATCAAAAAAAAACTATGGCCTCCTGCTTGCTAACCTCTACAAATGTGCACACCTGCCAAAATTGACATACTTCCATCACCTCAACATGAATACCTCCTGAATATTTGCAAAGGATTTCTTGGTATATAGCTAATATATTCCTTCTCCCTGCTGGATTCTAGTCCCCTTTATAAGTGCACTCTGGCTCTTGTTTGTGTGAATTCCATGTTGAATATTGTAGAAATTGGCTTGTGACCAAGAGAAATCTGGCATACCTTGGTAGAGTTTTCCTAATAAAAATTAGTTGCTTGTTGCACCCAACCCATCTTCACATTACTTGACTGATTACCCATGCAGTGGGGTTGCTTAGCTTCTTAATGCCATAGGTATAGGTGCCTCCATGTGCACATTTGTCCTCAGTATTATCAACTCTTCCTGGCTGTCCTCTATGCACCAACTGATCACATCCATGACAGACTTGAAGGTAATATTCTTGATGAGATTGTGATATGGTAGTACCTGCAACTTGACTTGTCTTCCTATCTCCCCAAACATCTGCTTCATAGGAAACTTCCAAAAGGGGAAGCAAGGCCCAATATTCTCCACACACCATGCAAGATGGAGAAGAGAATGGATACAGTAGTAGCAGAGATCTACACATTCAGCTTTATATTTGTAGTTTAGCCACTCAAATCCCGTCACAAGCTCCTTGCACAACAGCTGTAGATGTGTCAAACTGGCATTGGTGATCTGCTTCTGGATAAATATTACTACAATGTCCACATATGACTCCCAATGCTTCCAATGTACTCTTGGTAGGAATAGCTTCAGAATGTCACTTGAATAAATACATATCCAGTTCATCCAGTCTTTGCATTTGTATTGTTGCATATGCATATGAATATTGATCGGAGCTTGTTAGAAGTACTTAGAGTAGCAGATACTCTGTGCTATCTTGCCAATTTTTTCAAATTTCTCCAGTATGTCAAAGGGCTCATTTAGCTCAAATGCCCATGTACCACTTGGTCATCAGTATAGGGATATTGTTGAAAAGCAAATGCATTGCTCCCAGTGGAAAGCTTTTGCTTCAACAGATACCCTCTATCCTAAGTATTTCCAATTTCCAATTGATTCCATATTCTGGCTAATGGCTTATAGCTTGCTAATTTGCTGCAATTGCATGCTGACTTCCACACATTCTCTCTGTGGGAGGATAACATTCTTAGTGCTGGTGTTTATGTATACATAATGTGTGTGAGTTATGGAGTATATCCCCAGGATCTCTCACATATGACAGCAATACTGTCCATTGTGCCCAGAAAAATCTGCAATCTTGCTAATGGCTTGGGTATCTCCAATGCAGACAATAATATGCACTTTTACATGAAGGCCATTTACCAATCTCCTACTGGAAAGCATAAAAAATTCATCCAGCAATGAATACAGGTAGCTATCCTGGTTGGATGGTGCTTTAGGCCCAGATACCAGTGAGACTACCATCAGATTATTGCTCTGATACTGAAAGATAGGTGGTAGATTCAGCTTGATAAGGATCAGTGGCCAGCAGGATTTGCTGGTAGAGTACTTATTTAATGTGAATCCATCAAATGCAAAGGCAAAGGAATGGTCATACCTACCTTCAGAGTAGCCCTTGCTTCTTAGCTGTTTGTAATGTTTGACATTGGATATATTGGATATGTTTGCGCCTGACTAATACTGAGTGAGGTACTGTGTAGCTTTGCAGTATTTTGTAGACTGCATCAGCTTCCTCAGATGGGGTATAACTGGAATATATCTGGAGTGTGAACAATGCTTTCCCTCAACAGTGGTAGGTTCCTGACAATTTGGACATGTTGCAATGGTAGCATTTTTGGATGTGAATGCCATGCAACTGTAAACACATGCTGGAATCTGGACAGTCTCTGAGTCATATACTGCCAGCCACATGATGGTTGTCCACTTGTACCATGTACATGGTAAGTTTCATCCCAGAATGATTTTGGTAAGAAGTAGTAATAAATCCGCAAAGCCCCCATTACTGATATTGGTGAAACATGCCACTTCTCTAGCTAAAACATTACATCATTTACCAGTAGATGAATTACTAGGCTCACTTGGCTCCATAAAATATTCCTGGCTTTTGCTTCAATAGGCGTTGTCTCATTGCATATTGGGATTTGACCGGGCTCATGCATGGTACTGTTGTCAGGGGAGATAGGCTCAAAATCCATCAGTAACATTCTTTGTCAGTGCTAGCACTCTGCAAGCCATATTCAGAAGGCTGAGGTGAGCCTAAAGGTATCACAAACTCTCATAACTCAGTTTGTGCAAGGTGACAAAGATAGCTAGGTATCAATATAGAGCCATCAACTGGCCAGCAAGATAATGTTGGTACAGTAGTGACCAATGAATGGTCAAATATGACTTGTGTGGCAAAACACTGGCCATGATCCTTGTAATACCTCCTATGCTGTCTGCATGCTTCATGGCTGAGAGGCTTGCCACAATAGCCATATGGTCTTTTTTCTCTTCTCTTACGGTGTTGAGTCAAAGTAGTCTTGTCCATGGGCAAACAGTTTGTCCCTCAACAGCATAATGCTATTATATCACTTTTTGGTCAATACTCATGTGAATTTAATACAGTCTTGTATTTTAGACATTGCACCTACATGAGTGTAAGATTCAATGATGACCTGCCATAGTAAGCATTATAGATAAAGTTGTTGCACAACATACATATATATGTAGCACTGTGTCCCCTTTGGTTTGACTCATTTCTATATATATATGCTGCCAAACAATAAAGCAAACTTGTCTGGTTCTCAACCAAGCCCCACTGCTGATGGCAGCCAAAGAACAGTTAGACAACAGCTTGCTTTGACATTTGGTGCAACAAGCAGGACTACATCCAAAAAGGCCATGTTGACAGTGTGCCCACTGAAGGTAATAATGTGGACTCCTCAGGCTCTCAGTCAAGTAGGCAATTGAGAACCTCTGTGGAGCCACAAGCTGACTGTTATGCTCTGGCAGATGAGAATGTAGCAAATGCAGTGCTCTCAGTTGAAAGCCACCAAGTAGCCACTATAAAATCACTATTACCCATATTAGCAAGTATGCTGTCAGCTCATACCAAAGCATTAATGAAGCAATTAGGTGCAGTGGCTGATAGGATGGATGCAATGGCCCGGAGAAATTGGGAAATAGTCCAGAAACAGGATGAGCAGATGATATGTTCAGAGCAATCGATGTCCCAGGTAGAGAAAGCAGTATATTTGCTACAAAGAAGGAACTCAAGTAGCTCAATGTCACAGCCAAGAATGGAGCCATTTCCCAATGAAAGAGCAGAGGAACACTGTACAGTCCTTGAAGCACAACAACAGTGCCCAAAGATAAAGCACATAGAAAAACCCATCACAGCATGGCAAAGAGACAATCCGGTGTTTTTACCAAAGCCTAAAAATCCAAAGATATTGAAGATCCATGAAGCCATTGAGTGCAATAGTGAAGAGTGGGCAAATATCCAAGAGGCTGTCAGAGGTCTTGCACACCATGACCTTAAGGCCAGCATACCATGGGACCATCAGGAATTCAAGGCCAAGCAGAATGAACTTGACTTGTTCCATGAGCACTATTCTGCATTCATACAGGCAAACAGATTTTGGGCCAGCATTAGTATGCTAAGAGAGTATCTTCAGAATAGCATAAACTATCGAAGGCAAGAACAAGGGTGCCCTGGCTAAAAACCAGCAGCTTCCTCAAGAGCCTGTTGCAAGCAGGGCCAAAAGCTCCAGACAAGTGTCAAAGAGACATCAGATAGCTGGAAGAGTGCCAATTAGGGACAAGCAGGCAGACACAGATGCACCAGCACAACATTTATTAAGTAAAGGTGTAGTACCACCCAAGAAGCACTCAGTCAAAGTGGGAGTGAAGGACCTGGCAGTGAAAAAACCAGCAACTTTTACAGGAGCCTGTCACAACTATGGTGGAGAGCTTCAAACAAGCAGAAAAGAAATGTCAGGTTGCCAGAAGAGTGCCAGCAAGGAACAAGCAGGTCAAAATAGATGCATCAGAGCAAGATTTGTCAAGGAGAAAGCATAGTTTGATACAAGAAGCACTCAGATAAAGTAGCAGTGAAAGACCTGGCAGTGATAAAGGAAAAGGTAAAGGGAAAAATATCTACACAAGCCTGAGACAGGGAAGCATGCAAAAAAACTGCAGTTCTTGCCAATAAAGCCGCAAGCCCAGAACAGACCAAACCCTTCATAGCCAAGAAGAATAACCAACAAGAAAACAGCTGTTTTCACAAGAGCTGGAAGCATAACCAGTTGAGCCACACTCCAGCAAGGTAGAAGAGTTTGCAGAAAAATGCAATTTGTCTACCACCAACTCCACAGCCTCCACATCCTACATTGTGGACAGAGTGGAGATCTCACTGACAGACATGGCTACAATGTCCAATACTCAAAAGACTATCATGATGCCTTCAGTGGAATTTTGGAGCATTAATAGGCACACCAAGCAGCACCTGTTCAAAAGCAGTGCTTAAGTGCACTTGAATATTTCAAGGACTTATAGCAAAGACTGGAAGATTAGGTGCTAGATCTTGTAGTCCCAGCTGACAACCAGGATGTGTGGGAACCAGTGAATGAACAGTGGCATAAAGCTGTTGGGTTCCTGCCAAAGTTGTGGAACCAGAGCATTACAGTAGAAATACTTATTGAGTGGTGGATTTTAATGGAGTTATTTGTTGAGTGTGGGGTTGAGCTTAATGTTAGTGTAGGGTATATTAACTAATATAGGCCAATCAATTGGTAATTGAGGTATAACTGAAGTTTCATTGGAAATAAATAAATTTGTACGCTTGAAAAATAAGAGAAATGGTTGAGTCAGGAAGTAAGAAGTGTGAGAAAGAGGCAATAGCCAATCATATGCACAGAAATGTAGGAGGTAATAAAGTGTCCAGGATCAGAAAGTGAGCAAATTGGCAGGGAGCCAATCAATAGCCACTTGTATATTATTGTGATGAAAAATTTTGACTAAGTTTTTTGTGAAATCTGGGGTGCAATTATTCTTCAAAGTCTCTGGACAGTGTCCTGACAGGATCTGTACCTCTTAGTCACAGGACTTTAACTTTGTGACGGCCTTTTGATGGGATTATTTCAATAATTTTTCATAGAGACATGTTGGAATCATGACAGTTTCTGGGTCATATAATGCCAGCCACATGACAGTTCTCCACTTGTACCATACATATGGTTAGTTACATCCTAGAATGATTTTGGCAAGAAGTAGTAGTAAATCCTCTAAGCTCCCATTACTGATATCACTGGAAATGCACCACTTCTCTAGCCACAACATTACATCATTCAATAGTAGATGAATTACTGGGCTCACTTGGCTCCATCAATATCATTGGCATTTGTTTCAAGGAGCACTGTCTCTTTGCATTTAGGGATTTAACTAGGTTCATGTATAGTACTGTTGTTAGGGGTGATAGGCTCACAATCCATAGTTGAGCCTTCTTTATCACTGCTATCACTCTGCATGCAATATTTAGAAGGCTGAGGTGAGCCTAAAGGCATCACAAGCTCAAATGACTCAGTTTGCACAAGGTTACAAAGGTGGCCTGGTGTCAATATAGAAGTATCAACTGGCCAGCAAAATAATCATGATACAGTAGTGAATGATGAATGGCCAAATATGACTTGTGTGGCAAAACACTGGCTGTGATCCTTGTAATACTTCATACGCTGATTGCATGCTTCATGGCTGAGTGGCTTGCTACAATAGCCACATGGTCTTTTTTCTCTTCTCTTACAGCATTGAATCAAAGTAGTCTTGTCCATGGGATAAACAGTTTGACTTTCAGCAATATAACACTATTACATCACTAATTGGTCAATACCCATGTGAGTTCAAGACAGCCTTGTATTTGAAACATTAGACCTACAGGAATGTAAGATTCAATGATGACCTGCCAAAGTAGGCATTGTGAATAAAGTTAAGGCATCACATACACAAGTATATGTAATAATGTTTTCCCTTTGGTTTCACTCACTTCCATATATATGTCTCCAAAAAATAAAGCAAAGCTGTCATGTTCTCAACCAAGCTCCACCGCCAACAGCAGCAGGAGAACAGTTGGACAACAGCTTGCTTTAACATTCAGTGTAACAAGCTGCGCTACATCCAAAAAAGGCCATGTAGACAGTGTGCCCACTGAAGGTAGTAATGCAGACTCCTCAGGCTCTCAGTCAAGTAGGCAATTGAGAACCTTTGTGGAGGTGCAAGCTGACTGTTATGCTCAGGCAGATGAGAATGTAGCAAATGCAGTACACTCAGTCAAAGAACAGCAAGTAGCAATTATAACATCACCACCACCCATGTTAGCTAGTATGTTGTCAGCTCATACTAAAGCATTAATGAAGCAATTAGGTGCAGGGACTGATAGGATAGATGCTTTGGCTCAGAGAAATCAGGAAATAGCTCAGAAACAGGATGAGCAGATAACATGTTTAGAGCAATCAATATCTAAGGTAGAGAAAGCAGTATCTTTGCTACAAAGTAGGAACTCAAGTAGCCCAATGTTATAACCAAGAGTTGAGCCATTTCCCATGTAACAGCAGAGGAACACCATACAGTCTTCAAAGTACAACAACAGTGCCCAAAGAAAATCCCACAGAAGGACCTATCACAGTGTGGAAGGTAGATAATGTGGTGATTGTACCAAAGTCTAAAAGTCAAATGAAATTGAAGATCTGTGAAGCCTTTGAGTGCAATAATGAAAAGTGGGCAAATATTCTAGAGGCCATCAGAAGTCTAGCAAGCCATCACCTTAAGGCCAACATACCATGGGACCATCAGGAACTCAATGTTGTTAGAGTCTTGGAGATATTGGAAATAATTGGGAGAACAAGTAGATAATGAGGATTTCACTTGATGATTTATTGAATGTATAAGTGGTGTTTATACTTTTACATGATCTTGGCATAACAAAAATGTAAAGTAGACCTAAAAAGGTCCCAAGAGCATGTGTTCAAAGTTTGGGCTGTATGAGCAACTTTGAGAACTATCATGTCCTGCATACCTGGAATTTTGATGAAAATATTCCAAGCAAGTCCCAACAAAAAATTTGATCAGTATTCCCTAGGACTTGAAGGTACATTTAAGGGCCTTGCATCAGTCATAGATTTCAGAACTGAATACTTAGCCTTATGTTACATATATGGAAGGCTCCTGGATGAAAATCAAGAAAATCAAGAGCTAATAAGAAGGAAGAAGCAAATGCTCCAATAAGCAATGATTGCCAAGAAAGCACATACTCAGAAACATTCAATAAGAGAAGCAACCAGCTTATAACTACTGAAAAAGGAAAAGACATCCATCAGACTGGTGCCTCAATGAGTTTTGAGTCATGCAGGAGAGAGATACTGGTGGAAAAATTAAGAAAATACACTCTGCCAAAGGTGGCAAATATACCTCAGAGTTCTTAACCCACTTCTGTAAGATTCACATGGTAAGGCAAAAGAAAACTATGCCATACTCCTCACAGCAAAATCTGGTGGCACAATGGACAAACATATCAGTAATTGATATGGCAAGATCTATGATCCACCATCAAAAAACTCAGCTATAGCAAGTCAAGGAAGCTGATCAAGTCTAGGAATGTGCTGTTTCATCAAAACCCATATTTTTTACAAAACAACATCAGAACAGAACCATAATCAGACTTCAATTCTACCAATAGTCAGGATTGAATCAGAGCAAAACAAATATAGTTTTTTTTACTTTAAAGGACTCTAAAGCTGTTGTTAAAACTGATTTAGGGCCCAGGTATATCCTAGAAGTAATTATTCCATTATTACAAGCCAGGATATCCACCCTGACCAGAAATAGCCCAGACTACTATAGCAAATAGGGTGCAAATGTTGCCTATATCAATGCAGTCCATATTGATGAGCCCCACAATGGAAGTGAGGCCCTAAATAGCCCTCATATAACACTTTGGAGATCTGCAATAGTTTAAGAGTATCAGGCACCAATGGAAAATAAAACTTGGAACTTATTCCAATTCCCAATTGACTAAAATTCAGCAGGATGCCAATTGGTCTTCAAGACCAAATGCAAGGCTGATGGTACCATTGAAAGACACAAAGTAAGACTTGTGGCCTTAGGATACTCTCAAACAAGAGGACTAAGCTATACTATACCTTTGCACCAGTAGCCAAGTTTAACACTTACCATAACAGCAAGGTGTTCACACCCCTATTTTATGACACATTGTCTATTATCTAAGCCCCCCAGGTGATATATATATCTATCCAATTGAACCAAGTGAGAGGACAGGAAGATTTGGTCAGAATAAACACAAGTCTTTATTCCCTTGCTACCTTATATTAGGAGCTATTCTGAACCAAGTGGTACTGACTTGACCTACAAGCTCTCCCACTCACAAAGTACAGTCAGTGATAACCCACACTTGCCAATCAATGCCTTTAGCCTGTAACAGGCTGAATATTGTTGAAGCTAAAAACAATTACCTACAAGACAAAAGCTGATTTCCTCAGAGTTGCAAGCACAGCCAGTTGATCTATACTCCATTGAGGTAGAAAAGCTTGCAGTGAAAGGCAACTTGGCTATCACTGCCTCCACATCCTCCATTGTAGATAGAGTGGAGATCCCATTGGCACACAAAGAAACAATTACAAGAGCTCAAAAGACTATTGCAATGCTTACAGTGGAGTTTTGGGGTAATAACAGGCACAGCAAAAGGTTGCAGTACTTCTTCAAAAGCAGGGATCAAGAGAATGCCCTTGATATTGCATCAATTTATGATAAGGACTGGTAGATGAGGTGCTAGACCCTGCAGTGCTAGCTGAAGACCATCAACTATGGGTACCATTGAATGAATAAACAAACCTGACCCAAGCTTGTTGTTATGTGACTGCTTGTGGACTCTTTATGATCTGAATACCAAAATATCCCGAAATTGCAGAACCAGTTTACCAACTACAAGCAAAGAACATCTCATTTATCTGTAGAGAAGAAGATGATGCAATGTAGCTACCAAAAGGGGCTCTAGTATTCCCACCAGCTCTATGACCTCTTGATTATCAGAACACTGAATGCCCACCTATACTTGCAGCTGATGCCAGCTCTACAGAAGCTGAGTACTACTTGGCCAGAATGACCAAGATGGCAGCTGCTATTCATGCAGACATAAGAGCTGCCTATTCTCTCCCAGAGAACAAAGGTACTCTCCAGTAAAGAGACAACTGCTTGTAGTTGAGGAGACACTGTGGAAGCTGAAGTAACCTCTTAGCAACTAGCATACAGCAACTTCATCACCATTATTCAGATATTAAGGGAGCTGCTGAATAACCTAAGGAAATGCAACTGAAGTACAAAGCACCCCTTGACAAGGCATACTCAACAAGATCAATATAACTGTCACTAGGAGACCTGGTGGTATTCCAAGATTCCACCCTGAACAACCAAAGGAATCAAAAGTGTGATAATAGGTGGACTAGCCCCTACCTCATATCCAAAGTGATTGAGCATGGAAGTTACTAGAGTTGTTCTGTTGAATAGTGCCACATTGAGCCATGAGCGCTAAATGATGCCTTTGTGTGCCAGGGAGGCCTAGAAGACTTGTACTTGGCCTCAGAGTATGAAACTTAGATCTTCATCTTCATGCAAAGCAGCCCCTGTGTTTAACCCATTGTGCAGGAGAAAATTCATTTTTTGCCCTTTTTTTTGAGATCAATGTTGTGCATGATGTGTAACAGCAAAGTAGGACTGAAGGCATGCATCTTGTACTAAATACCAATGGCACTCTAAATTTAGCTCTGGTAGCTTGTAACATGCCACAAAAATGTATGGCACTATCTTGGTCCACTGGCTTTCTCAGACATTATATTTAATTATTAGCCCTAAAGTAAAACTTATACAAAGCACTTATGTAGCCTGATAGTACCAGTAGACTAAGATAGTGCCATGCATTTTAGTGACATGCTACAAGCCCCAGGAGTTAGATTCAGTGTGCAATGGGTATTGAGTACTAGTTGCATATCTTTGGTCCTTCTGTCCTCTTGCAGATCATGCACAACGCTCATCCCAAAAAAACTGGTCAAACAATGGATTTTCTCCTGCACAACAGGTGAAACACTGGGGCTGCTTTGCATGATGATTAATAACTATTCTCACACTCTGAGGCTAAATATAGGTCCACTTGGCCTCCCTGGCACACTGAGGCATCATTTGGCACTAATAGCTCCAGGTGGGACTATCCAATGGAACAGGTTTGCCATATATCTGAGCTCAATAACACCCAACTAAGAGCACCAGTTGCAGGTAACCAGCTTCAGTTATTTGAGGATAGGAAATTTGCCCATTTAGATTAGTTTGCTTTTACACATGCTCAAATCTGAGAGGGGGGTGGATGTAGTAGGGTTGCAGTCTCAGCCACCAAAAGTTGTGACCATTCCCATATCTTCTACTTCCCTATTTCTCTACTACTCTTATTTTAGTATTATCCTATTTGTCTTATCTGAACAGTACTATCCCATAAGCCACCCAAGTATGAAACCTGCTTATATGTTGAGTAGGTTATCCTTCACATTATGCATGATTGCTAGATAGATGCACTTCTATTTTCAACAGGTACCTGCACCAGGACCTATGACACCTGTTCAGCCATGTCAACATCCCTACCACTTTCATTCCATTTGAGGTATCCCTGTGATACACAGGCTTCAGAATGCTGAACCCTGATTGGTTTGATTTACTGTGCCTCTTAGTACCTTCAAGCATCTACTTAGAACATGCTTATTTCAATTGGATGTCATTAAGATTTCTATTCAGCTCTGGAACCTTCAGGAGTACCATGGCTAGTGTTCACATAGCCAGTCATAAATTATATATGGGCAGCAATTCCTCATCTATAAATCATCATTACATTTATTAATATGCTAACTTGTTAATTAGTGTGAACATACCCCATGCTAACACCTGAGCCTCCAATCCTAGACCACCCAACATTCCCAGGAAACCATGCAGAGTGCCAACTAACCTTTGAGGTGTTACTTGCAAAGAATACTTAGTGTAGGTATCTGTTACTACATTTGATTCATACATGTTTGATTTTGTTCAGGCAAGGTCACTTTTCTGTCTTTGTAGCTATTGACCACAGCTGCATTATTTTCATGTCCCTGCTGGTGGAGTTTACAGTTGTTTTGATTTGGGAAGCTTTGGCACTTTGCCATCTCAGTCAATGCTGAACCCTGCACATACTTTTGTTAAGAGGCCAACTGAGTTGGGGAATATAGCTCATTAGTATTCCTTTGACAAGCTTGTGGCTTTATTCCCTTTCTCATTAGAGTAGAGACAGAATCCAAGTATTCCTGACAAGCTTTTCTGGAGGTTAAGGAACCTAGTGAGCATCCCACACACAAGACACTTGAGAAGTGTTGAACATATCAAACCCTTGAACTTATATATCATCACACTAGCATATAGTCTAAATCAGATTGCTCTCCATGTATCAATAGCTGGATCTGGATAGTAAATTTCCTCACGTATTACATATATCATCTGATGAAGTCAATAAATGCTTGGCATTATGGTGGCATTATTACTCACTGGTTGAAGCAGTATTTCCTCTTCCAGAGTAGATCTTGCAATGGTATTCAGCCTAGGTTCTCTTTGTTCCAATCTGAAATATTGCACTCCCACTGAAGCTACATCCTCTGATGTTTCCAGCCTTCTTAAATCAATTTGATTAAATCATATATATCCTTCTGATCCCGGCATAACTTTATTGTACTGATATTTCTGCTACTGTACTCAGATCATCTTTTTGCATCATGATTGACTCATTTTGGTACCACAGAATACCACAGCCTGATCTGGCACTTTCCAATTGCATAAATCAACCATGATAGCGGTGATGAGCTATTGTCAATTCTGATACAATATTCCAGCAAAGTATTTGGCTGACTGTACCCATGGACAAACCCATGATATTCAACACCCGTTAGAGCCCTTAGGAGGGACCTTTATATCACTTCTCTAGCTCCAAATGCAAGTAAGTGGACTTCATTGTTCATCACAAGGTTGCTGTTGCCTTTGAGTATGAAGCTTGTCATGGATTTCTCTTCTGCTTTCCCAACCATCAATACTTTATTATTTCTAGTGCAATAAGATAGCTGGATCATATCTAGTTTGTTAGATAACCCAAATCTGACTTAAGTGTCACCATATTATCCAGAAACTGACATCTTATTGGCAGTAGGTTTTATTCCATATCAGGTTGCAAAGATGCTGCTTGCTTGATTTTCCCAATTGTCTGGGATCTGGACCATGTAGGTGGCAAGACCATGGTTTGCCAGATTCTGTAAAGAGCTCAGGAGCCTTGTGTCTGCAGAACACTTGTATTCTGAGATGCTTTGTGCAAGTTGTTCATCAAATTAGCTAGGACATGACTTTTCATAGGCTTAATCACATATGATCAAGTAGTTACAGTAAATTCACTGCAGGAATACTGATACTTCACTGACTGAAATAGCCAAATCCCCACCTGGGTATATGTGGAGCTTTGACCTAGCTACTTTGTACTATAATAATAAGGATGATAGCATTGATACATCTATCATGTAGTATGCTCCTTATTGATCTGGGCCCATTGCTGGAATTTTATGTTTTCTCAAGACTCAACCTTGTGCACATTTCATAAATTTATATTTGTCCAACAAGACCCCCCTGAAATTTGACCTCTTTCTTCTCTCAGTGTCTTCTTCAAAGGCAAAGGCCTCTCTATAAATGACAATAAATTGTATTTAGTAGTACTTTGCAACCACAGTATTTTTCTGCTTTTGTAACTTCAGGTAGACATGTCAGTTTTTCTCCAGAATAAAGACACTGCTCAAAAGTAAAGTAGACACCCAAGAGATAACAAGCTTAGGGCTCTGAGTTGTGGAAATATTAGATACATATTGGCAGTGAAATGAAGACTAGATGACTTATATGATATGAGTTTCTTAATTTAATGAGTTGCAACATAGTAGTTATACTTATTGCAAACCTTGCAAATGTAACCATTTAGGGTTGGGGTTACCCTAAGCTAATATTCTGAAATACATCACTCAACTATGTTCAAGCTCATAATATATCAACAATGAGGCGGACTCCTGATTATTTCAATGCCTCTTAGTCACAAGATTTAAACTTTGTGACAGTGTTTGATAAGTTCATTACATTTATTTTTCATAAGAACTGAGATGAATACATCAGCCCTGCAATTGTAGACTTGTTCCATTGTACAATGCTATGGTGTACACTGCAACACCTGGTCATTAAAAATGATCAGGTGCAATGCTGTAGCTACTAGTGGGCAGGATTGCTCTTAAACAATTATGCTTTATGTGGAACAATCTTTCACACTACGGCACAATCTGACATTATGAGGTAGGCATGGATGATTGTGCCAACTGGTAATGCCAGCATTATATGGACAATTAGATACCACAATTGTAGTAGAAGGCTTGCTGATGGATTGTGATTCTATTGTATCACACAGCAGCATTCTGTGTAAGCCTGGCAGGATTTCAATATGAGATGAGACAACACCAGTGAGAAAAAATGCCAAGGATACCTGATGGTATCAAGAAAGCCAAGTGAATCCTCTATTCATGATATAATGTGAAAATATGGCTGCAGAAGTGGCATTTTTCTACCTATATCAGTAATTGGGGATTTGAGTAGTAATGCTGCTTCTTGCTGGCAACACATGACCCAAAGACAGTCCCAATACCAGCATTTGCTTGAAGTTGCATGACATTTGCACCAGAAAATGCCATCACTACAAGGTGTCTCACTTGCCAGGAGTCCACCACAATAGGGGGAAAACTGTATTCACACTCAGGATATACTCCAGTAATACCCCATCTAAAGAAGCTCCTGTAGTCTGGCAAATATTGCAAGGCTATATAGTTTAATCCCAGGACCAATGAAGTGCCAGCATTACTAATAAGCTCAATGGCAACCATTACATGCTACTTTAAACCAAGAGCTACTTTCAAGGTGTACATGACCATGCCTTTGTCTTGGCACTTGGTGGATTCTCATCAAATGTCTACTCTACCGGTAAATCCTGCTGGCCACTGATTATCATCAAGCCAAATCTGCCACTTATCATACTTGATTAGAATAGAGATCTGATAATAACCTCACTGATATATAGGCCTAAATTACTGTCTAACCAAGATAGCTACCTGTATTCATTGCTGGACAAATTTTGGATCCTTTACAGAGAGATAGAGTAGATGGCCATCTTGTCAAAGTGCATATTATTATATGCATTGGAGATACCCTGTCCATCAGCAAGATTGCTATTGTCACTGGGCCCAGTGGATGGTATTTATGCTGAATATGTGAGATCTTGGGGACTTACTCTATAGCTTAGAATTACTAATAGTGATTAAAAACCAACACCATAGACATCATCTTCTCACAGAGCAAATATATAAAAGTTGTCATGCAATTACAGCAAGGTTGGCAAGATATAAGCTATGAGCCAGAATAAGAAGCCCATTAAAACATACGGAAATGTGAGATCCTGAGAATAGGTTGGAGTCAAAGCTCTTTACCTGGAGCAATGCATTTGTTTCTCAACAATATCTATATATTAATGAGCAAGTTTTATATGGCACATTTAAACAAAATAATTTCTTTGAGATAACAGAGAAGTTTGAAATAATTGGCAAGATATGACAAAGTAGTCACTAGCCTAGGTATACTCTCCTACAAGTCCTTTCCGTTTAAACTCATATGCAGCAGTAAAAATGCTAGGAGTTAGTAAGCTATAAATGCATTTATTCAGGTGGCATTTTGAAGCCACTTTTGCATGTGTACATTGGAAGCATTGGGAGTCATATATGGACATTGTAGGAGTATTTATCCACAGGCAGATGACAAATGCTAATTTGCGTATTTACAGCTTTATGCAAGGAGTTTATAATAGGGCCTGAGTGGTTGTACTTGAAGCATAAGGATGAGCATATAGATTAATGCTGTCTCTGTATTGATTCTCTACTCTGGCTTGTATGGTGTGTTGATAATATCAAGCCTTGCTTTGCCTATTTGGAGTTTGTAATAGAGTAGCTGTTGTTGCAATTTAAGGAGTGATTTGGATGTAAGGAACTTATCAAGAAGCAATGATAAAAGTTTAACTGTTGATTATTCTTAAATAGGCTCAGTATTCATACCTTTATCAAAGTAATACACTATGACACTATGTAAGGACAGCTTCTTAACACTCAGGAGCATTCTGTAATAGTTTCAGTGTTGGAATGTGATGTATGGTAAAAGTGCTAATTGATTCTGACTATAGGGGAATAACCATAGGATTGTTGGTCTGAAGAGAATGGCAAAGTTAGGGCTCTAAGTTGTTATTACAGTGACCAAGACTAATCAAGAGCTGTTAAGTTAATATTTAGCTACCAAATTGTATCCAATAGTTTAATATTTCAGCAGATGTTTGTGAATATAGGAAGCAAAGTCAAGTTGTGGGTACTGCAATATCCCAATCTTGTCAGGAATATAACCTCAAGCTCCATCAAGAATTTGATTAGCTGGCACATCAAGAACAGCTGAGTAAATTGAAAATGGTAAGGACCAATGTGCTCATGCAGACACTGTTCCCATTTAAGAAGTGATTCGGATTTGAGGAACCTATCAATAAATAGTGATAATAGTTTGACTGTTGTCTGTTTGTAAGGTAGCTTGGTATATATACCTTTGTAGAAGTGATACAATTGTAAAACTAAGCAGGGAGAGCTTCTCAGTACTCAGGAGCAATCTATAACAGTTTCAGGGTTAGTACATGATGTTTTGTAAAGGTGCTGAGTTGATCTTGACTCTACGGGAGTAATCATAGGATCATAGGTGCAAAGGAAGTGGCAAAGTTAGGGCTGTAAGTAGGTTCTTCCAAGATTTTCATCTCCAACTTGCTGAATATATCTGATCTTGTCTGTTTAAGTGCCTCCTGGTCACTTGTGCTATTATTAGGTTGTTCACACAGAGAACTAGGATGATGACACCCTTTTTGAGCAGTTGCACATTTATACTACAATCTGTAGTGCTACAGTGAACCCAATCTCCTCTAGAATTGTCTCTATCTTGCTATACCTTGAACCAGGAGCCAGCTTAAGCCCACACAATAATTTCTTTAGTCTGCACACCTTACAGGGGCCTTTTGGATGGGTGAAACCTACTGGTTGCTCCATATGTGTTATTTCTTGCAGATCCACACTTAGAAAGATTGTTTTGATATTCATTTAGTGTTGATCCAGACTGTGTATAGTGGCCAAGGCTAGAATTGTCCCAATGATGTTAAACTTGGCAACCAGAGCATATTTTTCCTCAAAGTCTAGTCCTTAAATCTCGGAATAGTCTTTAGCCACCAATCTAGCTTGGTACTCATAAATGGTACCAGTTGAGGTAATCTTAATAGATCTATCTACATCCTCTTGGCTTTCTCCCACTTGGTGGATTTATCAATTTCCATATTTTTGTCCGGATCAGTGATTGGTACTTCTCCTGCATGGCTTGTTGTCACATTGTAGCATTGGAGCTTTTCATTGCCTGTTCCAGATTCTAAGGCTTAGCACATAATGCAAGATAAGTATCTTTGTGAGCATTGGATGTCTGCCACTGGGATCCAGTGGTATTCTTTTTCTGATAAATCTCTTAACCGCAATGATCTGCTGCTATGATCTGCCACCTGAATGTTTAAGTTAGACAGGTTTTTAGTCATATCAATTAGTTATATGTTTAGGTTTTCAGTATATCAGTATTTTCTATCAGATCAGTAGGATTAGTCAGCAAATGAATTAGCAGATCCTTATCAGACAGAAATAGATATATTATGTGGATCTTATTGGGTGATGATGATGCAATCAAATTAGTCATCAGCTACAGCCTACATCAGGAAATGCAATCAGTCAGCAATTGATCTGGCAAAATGTTTTATAGAGCCGCTGGAACCTCAATAAAGATCA
This sequence comes from Basidiobolus meristosporus CBS 931.73, assembly GCA_002104905.1. Classification (NCBI taxonomy): domain Eukaryota; kingdom Fungi; phylum Basidiobolomycota; class Basidiobolomycetes; order Basidiobolales; family Basidiobolaceae; genus Basidiobolus; species Basidiobolus meristosporus. The sequence goes on from MCFE01000069.1 coordinate 82,300, forward strand.
GTTCAAGTTTTAGTGAATACAATGCTAGCTAAACTCCTTGTTCCTCTACAACTCTTATTCCAAGACTTGTAACGCTGCTCTGATCTGGAACTGCTACAATTATCTTCAATATTTGGCTGAATTAGGTATGTATCCTCATCATTAGTGTTGTTTGCATCATCAGGCAGCCAGCCAATGATTTCAGCAGCTCACTGATCTGTATAATTGTCAAATACAATGTCCCTGCTCTTGATCAGCCTTTGAATTAACCATTATGCACTCTATACCCTTTGGTATCCTCACAATACCTAAGAAAGAACCCTTCTCTACTCTTTGGCTCCAATGATTGAGCCCCAGACTTGTAAAGCAGCCTCAAGTTGTCTTCAGGTAAAGTCCTGAAGATCTGTAATTACTGAGGAGTATCTGGCCATAATGCAAAATCTAGCTCTGGACTTGGTCTAGTCAGATATTGACCAGAAGTCAACTGGATGCCATTGGGTCTTCATTACTAAATACAAGGCAGTTAGTAAAGCAAATCAATGTAAAGCATATTAGTGGCCAACAGTAACTCTCAAGCAATTAGACTGGACTATACTGAAACAAAAGTGCTGGCAGTCAATACTATTAGACTAATATTAGCTATAGTAGCTTGGTATTGGTTTCTTATTTATCATTTGGACATATCAACTGCACTTTTCAGTGAGGAACCTGATGAGAATGCCTACTTAGGTCAGCCTGGCAGGTTTTACAGCCAAAATAACCTCAGTAGTTCTTAAAGGTTGAAATCTCAATTTTCTCTCAAAGATTTCAAATAAGAATATATGTTGCAATTCCAAGCACTTGGTAACTCTTTGAGTTTTCAAAGAAATACTCCTTGCTAAAGTATCAACAGTAAGCCAGATAGAGCAAGTGTTACAAGTCTTGGTATAAGAGTTGTAGAGGAATAGGGAGTTTAGCTAGTATTGTATTCACTAAAACTTGAACTGATTATTATTGAGGTTCCAGCAGCTCCTTATATACATTTTGGCAGATCAATTGCTGACTAATTGTATTTCCTAATGTAGGTTGTGGCTGATGACTCATTTGATTGCATCATCATCACCCAATAAGATCCTACTTAATATATCTATTTCTGCCTGATGAGGATCTGCTGATTCATTTGCTGACTAATGCTACTGATTTCATAGATAATACTGATATACTGATAACCTAAACATATACTAATTGATTTGACTAAAAACTGATCTAACTTAAACATTCAAGCGGCAGATTATAACATTCTCCCCTACTAAAGTTGAGAGGGTTCTCCTGAATCTCTTTTCTTGTGATACCAATATCTTGATGGTTCAGTATTATCAGCAAGTCTTGCATGCTTGAGTCTGTCCCTATGCACTAAGTCTTCCCAGATATTACCTTGTTTGTCCACCAGTTGGTAAGTTGCAAATGGACATTCTCTGATGATCTTGAATGGTCCTGTCCATTGTGGCTCAAACTTCTTCCGAGTGTTGTTTCTTAGCAATACAAAGTTCCCAACTGTCAACGCTTCTGGTGCTATAGTCTTATCAAATCTCTGCTTCATCTTTTCTGCACTTTGAGATACTTTGGTCTGTGCCTCTTGACGTCTTTGTTTCAGTTGCTGGTGTCTACTTGGCTGACTGAGTTAATCTTCTAAGGTGTCTGTAAGCTTTGGTTGTGTGAGATCTCCTGGAATCCTTGGTTCACATCCATAAACTAAGTAAAATGGTGATTGCTGGGTGGTGTTGTGTACTCTGACTCTGCATGCAAAGAGTGCTTGGTCTATATACTCATCCCACCTACTGACAACTCCATTTGCATACTTGGTCAGCATTTTTCCAAATAATCCATTAAACCGCTCAGTGACTCCATTAGTTCTGGGGTGATATGCCGAGGTTTTTAAGTGTCTGATCTGCTGCATTTCCAGGTAAGCCTCTAATGTCTTTGCCATAAAGTTTGCACCTCTATTGGATAAGATCTCCACAGGGCATCCAAACTTCATCAGGATCTCATGGTAAATGAAACTTGCAACTTCTTGTTCACTGGCTATTGGTACAGCTTTAGCAACTGGCCATTTAGTGGCATGGTCAATAGCTACTAGGATCCAACAGTTGCATTTTGTGGTAGTTGGCAGTCTTCCAAAAAAGTCAATTCCCCATCTCTCAAATGGTCTTACAGGCTCCAAAGGGAAGAGTTTGGCAATTCTTTGTGGCTGGCCTTGATTGATTTGGCAGTTTGGGCATGTTTTCACTAGCTTCTCAATATCTTGTCTCATTCTGGGCCACCATGCTCTGGCTTTCACAAGGCTATAGGTTCCTTGAATGCCAAGATGTCCATATCCATTGTGTAGCTTATGTATTAAATCCAGGCAAGCAACAAAAGGACAATAGGAAATAGGGCTTCCATCAACAATTTGGTAGAGTGTTTCATCCTGTACAACAAATTTGCTGGATTCATCATGGATTATCTTCTTGATATCTTCATCCACCTCATTAGGAATGGCTTGGTCCTCCAAGTACTTTGGTAATAGGCTAGGCCAATCTGATTCATGCACCAAGTTGAGTTGTGCAACTTGATCTAATCTTGATAAGGCATCAGCAACCGTGTTGTTTTTTCCAGGGCAGTAGACAATCTCCAGGTCAAATTGCTGAATGTATTCACTCCATCTTGTCATTCTTCTAGAGAGTACCTTCTGAGTAAATATATACTTGAGGGAGGCATGATCAGTCTTCACAGTGCATTTGACTCCTTCAATATAGCATCTCCATGTCTTCAAACAGTGTATTATAGCAAGCATCTCCTTCTCATGGACTGGATAGTTTTGTTCTGCTGAGTTCAGCTTCTTGGATTCAAAGGCAACAGGGTAGTCCTTTCCCTTGTGTTCTTGGCTCAGCACTCCACCAATTGCATAATCTGAAGCATCTGTGCACAGAGTGAACTCTTTTCTGAAGTCTGGTATTCTTAGGCTTGGCAGCTTAGCAAGTTCATTCTTGAGCATCTGGAAGGCAGTCTCACAAGCTATGTCCCACTTGTAGGTATTGTCTTTCTTGAGGATATCAGTTAAAGGGGCTGCAATACTTGCAAAAGACTTGACAAATCTCCAACAATAGGAAACCATTCCAAGGAATGATCTGAGTTCTGATATGCTATGGGGCTGCTTCAAATTCTTGATTACTTCCACCTTCTTTGGGTCTAAGGTTACTCCTGTGCTAGTCACTATGTGTCCCAGGTATTCAACATGCTCCTTGAAGAACTCACACTTGGCTAGCTTGCCATATAGCTTGTTCTCTCTTAGTTTCTTCAAGACCTTTTCAATGTGCACTACGTGATCCTCTGCTGTCTTGCTGTATATCAATATGTCATCCAGGTAGATTATCACAAACTTGTCTAAGTACTCCTGAAAGACAGTCTGCATCAGCGTCATGAATGTTGCAGGGGCATTGGTGAGGCCAAAACTCATGACTAAGTACTTGTAATGTCCATATCTGGTCCTGAATGCTGTCTTGGGGATGTCTTCTGGCTTCACCCTAATCTGGTTGTATCCTGACATGAGGTCAATCTTACTGAAAATAGTGGCTCCATTAAGTTGGTCTAAAAGCTCATCAATCCAAGGTATGGGGTACTTATTCTTGACGGTAACTGAGTTCAGGGCTCTGTAGTCAATGCACATCCTAAGTGTTCCATCCTTCTTTTTCACAAAAAGCACTGGTGCTCCCCAGGGTGACTTGCTGGGCCTGATGTATCCTTGCTCCAATAGCTGATCAATTTGTCTCTTCATTTCCTCCAATTCTAATGGACTCATTCTGTAAGGTGTCTTGCTCACTGGAGGGCTATCTCCTGTGTCAATGGCATGATCCACATCTCTCACTGGTGGTAGGCTTACAAGCTCATCTGGGAAAACGTCTGAATATTTCTTCAAGAGAGTCTGGACCTGCTGGGGTGCTGGGGTAGAGGAATCCTCCTGTAATACCGCCATGAGGAACATCTTGGTACCTTTTCTAAGTGCTCTACAGAACTGGGTCTTGCTAAGTTCACTTGTCTCACACACACTGGAATTGACCAAGTTGAAATCCAGCATGGCAGGTAATAGCTCATAGGTCTTGTTGTCTTTTTGGATCTGAGTAGCATGGGTTCTCCAGTTGATTGATGGATTACGACAAAATAGCCAGGTTTTTCCAAGTACAAGGTCAAACTTGCAGTTCCCAAATATATAAGCCTGAAGGTCTTCTTCATAGTCATTGATCTTCATTCTTACTGGCTGGGTAATACGGTTGATTATGTGGGAGTTCCCATCAGCTGTGGAGACTGAAGTTGATTTGGTAGATTCTGAGTTGATTCCAGCTTTCAAAGCAAATAGCTCTGACATGTACTCATGCAATGCTCCTGAGTCAATCATGATCTTGGCAGGTACTCCATTGATTACTCCATTCAAGTACAATAACTTCCCTGAGTCTGAAGTCATTTGGGACAAGTACTCTTCTGTCATATGGAAGGTGAGTTCCAAATCTTCTTCAAGCTCATTTTCCACATTACTGTGTTCATGGGACTCAATATGGTTGAAGGTTCTTGTGGGCTGGTGTCCATTTCTTCTCTGAGGGCAGTACTTTGCAATATGTCCCTGCTGGTTGCAATTGAAGCAAAGTCCTCTCTTCTTGCATTCTTCTGAGGAGGGATTCTTCTGCATAGTGTCTATTTCCATTGGTACTGCTTCTGATTGTCTTCTTTCATAATGATTATAGCCTCTCTGATTAGTCACTGTAGGCTTCCCAACTCCAAACATAGCTGAGTCATAGTCAATGGCAATCTTGATGGCTTCTTCAATAGTCTGGGGTCTTTGGTAATTGACTTCCTTGCGAGTTCTTTCTTTCAACCCATCAATAAAGTATTCAACTTGATCCAAGGGGTCCATTCTTTCAATTTGCCCAAGTAGACATCTGTACTCATAGATGTATTCTTGCACCATTCCTTTCTGTCTGAGTGTCTTTAACTTCCTTCTTAGTAGTGTCTGCTGGTGTGGAGGTTCAAAAGCATCCTGAATTTCCAACACAAACTCATCCCAGGTAGAGATTGTACAGCATCCCATCATAGTAGCTGACCTGATCTTGTTGTGGTACCACTGTAAAGCTGCATCTGCCAGGTAAGAAGCTGCATAATGCAACTTGCTCTCTGGAGCAATTCCTTTAGCTTTAAAAGCTTCTTCAATCTGAAAGAGCCAAGTTCCCAGGTTTTCATTGACTCTGCCATGGTACCAGTTGACCTTCACACTAAAGTTGCTTTTGACAGGGCTTTGCTGGCTCTGAGCCATGGTAGTCATTCCTTGTTGCTGTTGGCTGAGGATCTGGAGTAGCTGTTGCTGTTGGGCCAGGATTTGCTGCATGGCATTCTTCCATTCTTGATTGTCTGACATCTTGAGGGTGGTTTCTTCTTTCTTCAGGAGGGAGGTTTCTGGTTATCACTGCTACCAATGTTACAAGTCTTGGTATAAGAGTTGTAGAGGAATAGGGAGTTTAGCTAGTATTGTATTCACTAAAACTTGAACTGATTTTTATTGAGGTTCCAGCAGCTCCTTATATACATTTTGGCAGATCAATTGCTGACTAATTGTATTTCCTAATGTAGGTTGTGGCTGATGACTCATTTGATTGCATCATCATCACCCAATAAGATCCTACTTAATATATCTATTTCTGCCTGATGAGGATCTGCTGATTCATTTGCTGACTAATGCTACTGATTTCATAGATAATACTGATATACTGATAACCTAAACATATACTAATTGATTTGACTAAAAACTGATCTAACTTAAACATTCAAGCGGCAGATCATAACACAAGTTCAGCTTGACCAGCCTATATGTGGATGATCTTACCACAGCCACCAACAACCTATAACATTTTGAAGAGACTAAATCAAGCCTATCTTAGGAAGGCATGATGTCCAATCTAGGAGGGCTCAGCTGCTATGCAGGGAAAATTTGGCTATTTACAGATGTACACAGATTAATACCCTGAGCTAGTGCAAACCAAAGCATTTTAAGAGAGCTTGGTACCATCTGAAAGCCCAGTATTCCCTTTTGATCTAGGATTAGCAGTTGATATATTATGCTTGGACATGCCTAGATATTGAATTTTCAGTTGAAGTTTTGAGTCCGCATATTCAGCGCTATAGGTCTAAGCATATTGCAGCAATTAGGCCAATTTTTAGGTATCTTGAAGGAACTACTAATATTGACTTGAGTTAAATCTATTGGGATTCAGAGCAGAATTATGTGGGATATCTTGATGCCAGAAGATTCACAAAAGGACACACTCTGCACAACTGTAAAGGAGTAACTTCAAAAGTTCCAGTAAATAACCATCTGTGGTACTTACTGCCACAGAGGCGGAGTGTGTGGCAGCCTGTGAAGCTACAAAAGAAGCAATGTAGCTAACTAAGTGTTTTAAAGACTTAATACAATGCCATTTATGTTTAAGAACCACATCTTTGGGTAGGGAAGCTGATGAAGATGCAAACTTTGGGCATCTGCGGAAAAATGCCGGCCTACAGAACTTTTACTTAGCTAAGAAGCTTAACAGCTTTAGTACTTAACTATAAAATCACAAGGGCTGAGGATTGCAAGATAAATTTCTGATAGGAATCTGCAAGTTTTTAAACAATAAAGTGCTGACTATAATGTATTTTTTGGGCACATAGAGCTGCTAAAGTTCAGATTTATTATATTTGGGTGATATTTCATATCTGTACACAGAAGGAACATAAAAGCGGACTAAGTCCTGCCTACCTAATAAGTTAAAAACATCCTATTGTAGAGCACTCAGTGACCATTTTGGGATGTAGCTTTCCATATGCAGACATTCTCAGGTCATCACTTTAAGTAAGTCAAAGTATTTCCAGATACATGTTTGATGTATCTAATAGCAGACTGCCAATAGGTGGCTATCCTATGGGCACAGGCCTTGGCTTGCTCAAAACTCAGCGCTACCAAGAAAGCTTGCTGCCATCTAAATGCTAAGGCTTCCTGTACCAATCAATTGTTGACAGTCTAGTGGGTACTGCACTTTCAACATGTCAGATGTCCCTATCCACTGAGAGTTGTTGTCTGCATAATTAGAACTATGGAACTAATGAACAGGGCAGGAATTGACTAGATATTAGAATGGTGAGGCAATCTGCAGCCAGTAGCTCAAAGCAGATCTATAAATAATAATAGCATTAACTCTTGGAATACTTGGATGCTGATGAGGGAAATATTTGGATGACAAGTGAACTGTCACAGAATGCATCCTTGCCCTGTTGAAACAATATTAAAGATACGGAAAGTAATTGCAAGAGCAATACTGTGTACCTAATCAGCTTCTGGGTATCCCAAAAGATCCTGATCTCAGTTCTTACAGTTTCACTACAAGGATATATTGACAGTGTCTTAAGACTATTTATAATAAATCACAACTGCAGTAATACATCAGATCTCTAGGCCTGGTTCAGCTAGTGGACAGCTACAAAGCATTAGAGCATATTTGGACTTGTGTTAGCGTGATGTACATTGGAGTTCCACCCTGGATTGGTGACAGATGCAGGGGCTTTCCAAATGTGCTATGCTACTTAGGTTAAGTGGAGTTTTTATTCATCAACAGATAGCTTGCAATGTGTAGCTGCATGTCTACGTAGTTCCATTTGGTTTATCTTTGGTCTAGTTGGAATGACTGATAGAGTGCCCATCTATGGCAAGCTGCATATATAATCAGTGTCTGAGCACTCCAGGTTTATGAATCTAGATCCTCTTGGACAAGCTTGATTAGATTCAATCAAACATTTTGGATATTGGTGTGTAAAACAAGTTCAGCCACATATGATGTTAAATGCCCTCAAGTAGCAATATTTGGCCTACAGTGAATAGTGAAGTCAGCAAGACTCAGAGGCTCTTATATAGGTCAATATTCAGATGTTAATTCTTGGTAATAGTCCAACTCTCTAGAGCAATTTTCTATTTACACTACACAAGTGGGGTATCCTAGTGACAAAGTTTATCAATGTGGAACACTTTCACAATGATTTTGCATCATGTTATATACCACTGCAACTAAAATCAGAGCACTATGGTTATTGATTACCAAGTGCATATTGTCTGCTGTCATGCATTCTTACAATAATGCACAGCATTGCTTCCAAAAAAAAGGTCAAGAATTGGATTTTCGCTGGTGGTTCAATATGCAATATCTAACAGAGCCAGTCTAATTTGTCAAAAGCACTTTTTGGTGTGTGAGATGATTAAGTGCTACAGTGTTAATAAGGTAGTAGAGCTTGGAGATATCAGAACAAAATGGTATTATAGATATTTCAGTTGGTATTTCATGTGAGAGTCAATGTATACCATTACATGGCCTTAGCAAAGCAAACACCTAGAATGTGCCTAGGAAGGTCCCAAAAGCAAGTGTGAAGACTTTGGAGCAGCTTAGACAACTTTGAAATACTCGTGTGCTGGGTATCTGAGGTTTTGATGAAAACACTGTGAGTGGGTCCCAACAAGGGATTCTGTCAAGCACTCTAAGTTTGGTAGGTAGTAACTCTTATAACTTGGCTAGGTGAATACAGGGGAGAATTTACAGACAATTACAGCAAATATTTCTTGTGTGAGAATCATTATTTGTGGCTGTATTGCATTCAGATATGAGTAGTGTTTTTTGTTGTCACTTGATACTTTTAACCTGTATATGATAAAGCTAAAACAAGTAAGTGAAGAGTTCTCAGTCTGTTACAAAGTATTCTACTTAGTTCTGACAACCTCCTGAAAGCTTCAAGTATATCTTACAGAGTGGAGCATTCAATGGAGGCTTACCCAACAGATTTATGTGTTTTATACAACACAAGAAAAAGAAGAGAACTCTGATGACAACAGTAAATAAGAATACATAGAGTGACAGCTTGGGGCTCAGAGTCATCAGCAAAAGATTTAGCAGTAATGGAAATAACAGGAGTGCAAGTTACTGATGTGGTTCTCATGTAGGACTCTAAGGAATGTGATAGTTGTATTAATGCTTTACTTGGTTGGTCAAAGCAAAGACCTTGAAGATGCTAGGGAAGATTTAAAAAGTGTGTTCACAAAGTGAGGTGCTGTTTAAACAGCTTTGCAAAATTTTGTGCTCTGGGTACCAAATATTTTGGTGGACTTACTCTAAGTAAATCCTAATAGGAGATTTGGTTGAGAAATTAAAGGCTTGAATACAGCTATTTAAGTATCTAAGCAATAGGGGTACTTTAGTTAAGTTACAAACTTTGTCAACCTAGCTAAGTATGTTTGAGATTTTCACCTATTACAAAAAGCCCCTTCTAAACTATATTAGAATAATGAAGGAGGCATACAATCAATACAAAATTGTACTACTTATTCTAGTACCTAAAGCATAGATAATAGAAATCATCGCATATATCAAGCTATGAATAATAACTTTGATGACTTCTTTTACTAGCTTACCAATAAAATAAATAATCTTCATTGAGCCATTGCAAATCAGTGACCACTAAATTTTTGATATAAGCAATATCAAGGTTGTCTAACATTTGAGACAGGACCTCTATAAATAAACACCCTGCATATGTATACATCATCTGTGGCATCAGTGCAGCCTATTGATCTGATTTGTACCAATAAAATTGGTTGTGTTGTGGTGGTGTAGAGGTACTCCTGGGAGAAGCTACACAACTCAAAGTGTGTGAGGTGTCTGATGGGTGCAATAGACTTGATCCATTGTACCATGCCAGGGCGCATGGCACAATCTGCGGTTGTAAAGAATGATTGCACGCAATACTAAAGCTACCAGAAGGCAGGATTGTTCTTGGACAATTTTGCACTATGTGGGACAATCTTGCACACTATGGTACAATCTGACACAATGAGGTTGGCATAGATGATTGCACTAACTTGAAATATTTGCATCACGTGTGCAATTGGATACCGCTATTATGGCAGATAAAATCCGGTATTTGGATATGTTTCTTTGATGTAAATGGAAATAAATGTGTATCAAACTATAAACTACACTGGTACTTACCATTTGGGTTACCATCACTCCAATTGGACGGTATCTCAGTGGTCAATTGGTTCAAAAGTATCCTGAAGCTGGCAGCCCCCAGTTGGCTCATTGGCTACTAAACAACCTACCTGATTTGCCATCAAATATCCCATTTGCCTATTGAGCAAGTAAATCCCTGATCCTAGTGATTGGACAAGGTGTCATAGCTAGCACACAAGCAATTGGGTAGGTGCAAAACAGATCCAATAGCTGCACTGGTATTACAGATGATGTATATATATGCAGGGTGTTTATTTATAGGGGTTCTGTCTCAGATATGAGACAACCTTGATATTACTTATATCAAGAATTTGATGATCACTGATTTGCAATGGCTTGATTTGGATTGCAAAAAAAATGGGTTGTTGGGATCATTACAAATGTGAGCAATTCAAAGCAATTACATCATCTTCTCCTGGGTTTTTTTCTTACAGGGATCACTACTGAAGCCTTTGGTAGTGACTCTCTTTTCACATCTATACTACTTCCTTGCTGACTATCATCTTGGCTACTTGTGTATTTGTAGTCAGTATCTTGCCTCCTAGTTGATAAGTGCAATGCTGCAGCTTAGCTGCGCTGAATTGCTCCGACTGGACCAACTGAACCGGACTGGAGTGCCACATGCTGACACGTTCTTTTACTTGCCAAGGGCTCAGGTGGTTAAGGCACTTCATGTTGGTCATCATCAGTCAGTTCACCAGAAGTAACTTGCTGATGGTTTGGCAGAATGGCAAGCGCAGGCACTCCTTGACATGCTGATATGGCCTTTGTCTGAGTTTGATGTGATGCTGCATGTTGACGTGACTTGTTCTGTTCCAATGGACTTGTGTCTAAGTGAGCAGTTTGGCAAGTTCTGGTAGTTTTGCTCTGAACCATGTGCATTGAACCAACTCACGTTGACTTGATGTGGGGCGTGCTGTGGTTGCAAGAGATGGTAAGGAATCCAGTGAGGCATGCTGGCGCAATCTGGACAATGTTGCTGGCGGTCTGTATTCTTCCTCCTGAAGCTCACAATCTGATTCCTCAAGGTATTCACTTACCCTCTGTCTGGTACTTTGGAGCTGTTGCCTGGATGAGTCCTGCGTATATTGCTCTTAGAAGCTACTTAGCTCTACTAATATATCACGTAGTACATCAGTCATTTGAGGCAAAAACTCATTCAAAATCTCTTTGGTTCCCAAAGTTGAGGCACAAACATATGCGTCCAGCCCATACTGTGCAAATTGCGCGCAAAATTGTTCCCACACGGCTTCTTCATCAAATCCCCTCACTCTCAGCTCATTCTTGATTTAAATAGTTAGACTTGTTCCATTGTACCGTGCCAGGGCGCGCGGCGCAATCTGTGGTTGTAAAGAACAATTGGGCGCAATATTATAGCTACCACAAGGCAGGATTGTTCTTGGACAATTTTGCACTATACAGGACAATCTCTTAAACTATGGCACAATCTGACACAAGGAGGTTGGCACGGATGATTGCGCCAACTTGTAATGTTTGCATCACGTGTGCAATTGGATACCGCTATTATGCAAGGTAAAATCTGGTATTTGGACATGTTTCTTCAATGCAAATGGAAATAAATGTGTATCACACTATAAACTCACCAATACTGACCATCTTGGTTACCATCACTCCAATTGGACAGTGTCTCAGTGGTTAATTGGTCCAAAAGTATCCGGAAGCTGGCAGCCCCCAAATGGCTCATTGACTACTGAAAAAGCTACTTGATTTGCCATCAAATATCCCATTTTGCCTATTGAGCAAGTAAATCCCAGATCCTAGTGATTGGACAAGGTGTCATAGCTAGCACACAAGCAATTGGGTAGGTGCAAAACAGATCCAATAGCTGCACTGGTATTACAGATGATGTATATATATGCAGGGTGTTTATTTATAGGGGTTCTGTCTCAGATGTGCAACAACCTTGATATTACTTATATCAAAAATTTGATGATCACTGATTTGCAATGGCTTGATTTGGATTGCAAAAAAAATGGGTTGTTGGGATCATTACAAATGTGAGCAATTCAAAGCAATTGCATCATCTTCTCCTGGGTTTTTTTCTCACAGGGATCACTACTGAAGCATTTGGTAGTGACTCACTTTGCACACCTATACTACTTCCTGGCTGACTATCATCTTGGCTACTTGTGTATTTGTAGTCAGTATTTTGCCTCCTAGTTGATGAGTGCAATGCTGCAGCTTGGCTGCGCTGAATTGCTCAAACTGAACTAACTGAACCAGCCTGTAGCACCACGCGCTGACGCGTTCTTTTACTTGCTAAGGGCTCTGGTGGTTGAGGCACTTCATGTTGGTCATCATCAGTCAGTTCACCAGAAGTAACTTGCTGATGGTCAGGCAAAATGACACACGCAGGTGCTCCTTGATGCGTTGAGATGGCCCTTGGCAGAGTTTGATGTGATGCTGCATGTTGACGTGACTTGGTTGGCTCCAATGGACTTGTGTCTAAATTAGCAGTTTGGCAAGTTCTTGTAGTTTTGCTCTGAAGCGCGCGCGTTGACCCAATGCACATTGACTCAATGTGGGCGTTCTGGTAAAGAGTGTTGGCGTGGTCTGGACTGGCGTGTGCTGGCATGCTGTGGTTGCTAGAGATGGTAGGGAATCCAGCAAGGCATGCTGGCTCAATCTGGACAATCTTGCTTGCGGTCTGTATTCTTCCTCCTGAAGCACACCATCTGATTCCTCAAGGTATTCACTTACCCTCTGTCTGATACTTTGGAGCTGTTGCCTGGATCAGTCCTGTGTATATTGCTCTTAGAAGCTACTTAGCTCTACTAATATATCATGTAGTACATCAGTCATTTGAGGCAAAAACTCATTCAAAATCTCTTTGGTTCCCAGAGTTGAGGCACAAACATATGCATCCAGCCCATACTGTGCAAATTGCATGCAAAATTGTTCCTGTGTGGCTTCCCCATCAAATCCCCTCACTCTCATCTCATTCTGATTTCAGTACTTGTCTTGTTATATATCTTATTACAGACATCTGCTGGCGTCCGGTCTGTACTGTGCAAATTGCGCACAAAATTGTTCCCGCGCGACTTCTTTGTCAAATCCCCTCACTCCTAGCTCATTCTTGACTTCAATACTTGTCTTGTTATATATCTTTTTACATACATTGGCTGGCATTTGATGTAGAACTCATGCCACAGCTTTCTACTCAAATTCTTCCATCTTTGTCAACTCTTCAAGGTATCTAGTTCTGCTAGATTAATCAGTAGTGCCCAAATATCTGTATTAAGGCTCATCATAGACACTTGGGCCATACCAAAATCATTTGGCAAGAACTCAAACATATCCAACATTAACTTTTCCGGTCCAGACCGTGCTTGTGAGCTGGGGGATGGGTTTTGTCTGGGTTGTACCAAAGATGAGTTGAGACTTGGTATGGGGAGCATAGCAACAGATTTGGATACTTATACAGCAGTATACTGGCTTTAACCTGGTCTTACATGATATATATATGAAAACTAATGTGATTGTTGAATTTTCCATATATTATGAATGATGCATCTTGAATTGTGTTGACACGGATCAGATCACATCAATTGCAGAATTCTTATCTGATTATAGACCTATGATTAAAGCATCAATAAAAGTACCAAGGCATTGTTTGTCGATGATTTTTGCAACATAATGATGGGATACATGGCAATTGATGGAGATTTAACCATAATGCATTAAAAATCAGATAAATAATGCAGATCACGCCAAATCAATTCAAACCACCTCCATACAATCTCCACCAATTTTAATATGACTTACTCATCTGAATGGTCTTTTCTCATCAATCCCATCATTACCACTGGATTTCCTTTTGACACACTGGAGGAGATCTATACCAAGTACTGTGGACCATCAACCCCAATCTACTCAAGGAGATCCCCTGTTAAGCTTCTCTGCTATTACAAGAACTATTGCCCTAATAGGTTTCATCCTTCCATCCATGGCAACAAAAGTCCTAGAAGCTTTCATTTCCAGCTGACAGCAATGGAGAACCACCTTGTTGAGTGTATGAATGACTTGGAGCAATCTTGGAATACTAGGTTCAGAGGCTCAATAGACTTGCATATCCCACAGTGTTCAGCAACAGGTTTCATATTAAGAGTATTTTGGATACCTTCCCAGTGAGGATTAACCAACCTTCTAGAGGGCAGAGGCATTTTGATTCTGGCAAGTACAAGGCACACTGTATGAAGTTTCAAGCACTGTCTGACATTGAGGGTAACATCATCTGGTTTAGTGGGCCATTTGCTGGAAGTGGGCATGACAAAGCACTTTGGGTAGAGAATCATCCTGAATTTAGTAGAGGGGAGAAATGTATGGCAGACTTAGCCTATATAGGACAGGATTGTCACAGATTAGGATGTATTACAGCTTATAGGAAGCCAAGGAATGGTGTGCTTAGCAGGAAGCAGAAGCTTGACAATGAGATATTAGACTTATTCCATTGTACCGTGCCAGGGCGCGCGGCGCAGTCTGCGGTTGTAAAGAACAATTGGGCGCGATATTATAGCTACCAGAAGGCAGGATCGTTCTTGGACGATTTTGCACTATGCGGGACAATCTCGCACACTATGGCACATTCTGACACAATGAGGTTGGCGCGGATGATTGTGCCAACTCGTAATGTTTGCATCACATGCACAATTGGATACCACTATAATGGCAGTTAAAATCCAGTATTTGGATATGTTTCTTTAATGTAAATGGAAATAAATGTGTATCACACTATAAACATCACTGATACTTATCATTTTTGTTACCCTCACTCCAATTGGATGGTATCTCAGTGGTTAATTGGTCCAAAAGTATCCTGAAGCAGGCAGCCCCCAATTGGCTCATTGACTACTGAAAAAGCTATCTGATTCGCCATCAAATATCCCATTTTGCCCATTGAGCAAGTAAATCCCTGATCCTAGTGATTGGACAAGGTGTCATAGCTAGCACGCAAGCGATCATATAGGTGCAAAACAGATCCAATAGCTGCACTGGTATTACAGATGACGTATATATATGCAGGATGTTTATTTATAGGGGTTCTGTCTCAAATGTGAGATGACCTTGATATTACTTATATCAAAAATTTGATGATCACTAATTTGCGATGGCTAGATTTGGATCGCAAAAAAAAAGTGCTGTTGGGATCATTACAAATGTGAGCAATTCAAAGCGATTGCATCATCTTCTCCTGGGTTTTTTTCTCTCAGGGATTACTACTGAAGCATTTGGTAGTGACTCACTTTGCACACCTATACTACTTCCTGGCTGACTATCATCTTGGCTACTTGTGTATTTGTAGTCAGTATTTTGCCTCCTAGTTGATGAGTGCAATGCTGCAGCTTGGCCGTGCTGAATTGCTCCAACTGAACCAACTGAACCGGCCTGTAGTGCCATGCGCTGATGCGTTCTTTTACTTGCCAAGGGCTCCGGTGGTTGAGGCACTTCATGTTGGTCATCATCAGTCAGTTCACCAGAAGTAACTCGCTGATGGTCAAGCAAAACGGCACGCGCAGGCGCGCCTTGACGCGTTGAGATGGCCCTTGGCTGAGTTAAATGTGATGCCGCTTGTTGAGGCGACTTGGTCCGCTCCAATGGACTTGTGTCTAAATGAGCAGTTTGGCAAGTTCTTGTGGTTTTGCTCTGAAGCGCGCGCGTTGACCCAACATGCATCGACTCAATGCGAGTTGACTTGACGCGGGCCGTTCTGGTGAAGGGTGTTGGCATGGTCTGGACTGACGTGCCCTGGCGCGCTGTGGTTGCAAGAGATGGTAGGGAATCCAGCAAGGTGTTACAAGTCTTGGTATAAGAGTTGTAGAGGAATAGGGAGTTTAGCTAGTATTGTATTCACTAAAACTTGAACTGATTTTTATTGAGGTTCCAGCAGCTCCTTATATACATTTTGCCAGATCAATTGCTGACTAATTGTATTTCCTAATGTAGGTTGTGGCTGATGACTCATTTGATTGCATCATCATCACCCAATAAGATCCTACTTAATATATCTATTTCTGTCTGATAAGGATCTGCTGATTCATTTGCTGACTAATGCTACTGATTTCATAGATAATACTGATGTACTGATAACCTAAACATATACTAACTGATTTGACTAAAAACTGATCTAACTTAAACATTCAAACGGCAGATCATAACATTCTCCCCTACTAAAGTTGAGAGGGTTCTCCTGAATCTCTTTTCTTGTGATACCAATATCTTGATGGTTCAGTATTATCAGCAAGTCTTGCAAGCTTGAGTCTGTCCCTATGCACTAAGTCTTCCCGGATATTGCCTTGTTTGTCCACCAGTTGGTAAGTTGCAAATGGACATTCTCTGATGATCTTGAATGGTCCTGTCCATTGTGGCTCAAACTTCTTCCGAGTGTTGTTTCTTAGCAATACAAAGTTCCCAACTGTCAATGCTTCTGGTGCTATAGTCTTATCAAATCTCTGCTTCATCTTTTCTGCACTTTGAGATACTTTGGTCTGTGCCTCTTGACGTCTTTGTTCCAGTTGCTGGTGTCTACTTGGCTGACTGAGTTCATCTTCTAAGGTGTCTGTAAGCTTTGGTTGTGTGAGATCTCCTGGAATCCTTGGTTCACATCCATAAACTAAGTAAAATGGTGATTGCTGGGTGGTGTTGTGTACTCTGACTCTGCATGCAAAGAGTGCTTGGTCTATATACTCATCCCACCTACTGACAACTCCATTTGCATACTTGGTCAGCATTTTTCCAAATAATCCATTAAACCGCTCAGTGACTCCATTAGTTCTGGGGTGATATGCCGAGGTTTTCAAGTGTCTGATCTGCTGCATTTCCAGGTAAGCCTCTAATGTCTTTGCCATAAAGTTTGCACCTCTATTGGATAAGATCTCCACAGGGCATCCAAACTTCATCAGGATCTCATGGTAAATGAAACTTGCAACTTCTTGTTCACTGGCTATTGGTACAGCTTTAGCAACTGGCCATTTAGTGGCATGGTCAATTGCTACTAGGATCCAACGGTTGCATTTCCTGGTAGTTGGCAGTCTTCCAATAAAGTCAATTCCCCATCTCTCAAATGGTCTTACAGGCTCCAAAGGGAAGAGTTCGGCAATTCTTTGTGGCTGGCCTTGATTGATTTGGCAGTTTGGGCATGTTTTTACTAGCTTCTCAATGTCTTGTTTCATTCTGGGCCACCATGCTCTGGCTTTTACAAGGCTATAGGTTCCTTCAATCCCAAGATGTCCATATCCATTGTGTAGCTTATGTATTAAATCCAGGCGAGCAACATAAGGACAATAGGCAATAGGGCTTCCATCAACAATTCGGTAGAGTGTTTCATTCTGTACAACAAATTTGCTGGCCTCATCACGGATTATCTTCTTGATATCTTCATCCACCTCATTAGGAATGGCTTGGTCCTCCAAGTACTTTGGTAATAGGCTAGGCCAATCTGATTCATGCACCAAGTTGAGTTGTGCAACTTGATCTAATCTTGATAAGGCATCAGCAACCGTGTTGTTTTTTCCAGGACAGTAGACAATCTCCAGGTCAAATTGCTGAATGTATTCACTCCATCTTGTCATTCTTCTAGAGAGTACCTTCTGAGTAAATACATACTTGAGGGAGGCATGATCAGTCTTCACAGTGCATTTGACTCCTTCAATATAGCATCTCCATGTCTTCAAACAGTGTATTATAGCAAGCATCTCCTTCTCATGAACTGGATAGTTTTGTTCTGCTGAGTTCAGTTTCTTGGATTCAAAGGCAACAGGGTAGTCCTTTCCCTCGTGTTCTTGGCTCAGCACTCCACCAATTGCATAATCTGAAGCATCTGTGCACAGAGTGAACTCTTTTCTGAAGTCTGGTATTCTTAAGCTTGGCAGCTTAGCAAGTTCATTCTTTAGTGTCTGGAAGGCAGTCTCACAAGCTATGTCCCACTTGTAGGTATTGTCTTTCTTGAGGATATCAGTTATAGGGGCTGCAATACTTGCAAATGACTTGACAAATCTCCGATAATAGGAAACCATTCCAAGGAAGGATCTGAGTTCTGATATGCTATGGGGCTGCTTCAAATTCTTGATTACTTCCACCTTCTTGGGTTCTAAGGTTACTCCTGTGCTAGTCACTATGTGTCCCAGATATTCTACGTGTTCCTTGAAGAATTCACACTTGGCTAGCTTGCCGTATAGCTTGTTCTCTCTTAGTTTCTTCAAGACCTTTTCAATGTGCACCATGTGATCCTTTTCTGTCTTGCTGTATATCAATATGTCATCCAGGTAGATTATCACAAACTTGTCTAAGTACTCCTGAAAGACAGTCTGCATCAGCGTCATGAATGTTGCAGGGGCATTAGTGAGGCCAAAACTCATGACTAAGTACTCGTAATGTCCATATCTGGTCCTGAATGCTGTCTTAGGGATATCTTCTGGTTTCACCCTAATCTGGTTGTATCCTGACATGAGGTCGATCTTGCTGAAAATAGTGGCTCCATTAAGTTGGTCCAAAAGCTCATCAATCCGAGGTATGGGGTACTTATTCTTGACGGTAACTGAGTTCAGGGCTCTGTAGTCAATGCACATCCTAAGTGTTCCATCCTTCTTTTTCACAAAAAGCACTGGTGCTCCCCAAGGTGACTTGCTGGGCCTGATGTATCCTTGCTCCAATAGCTGATCAATTTGTTTCTTCATTTCCTCCAATTCCAATGGACTCATTCTGTAAGGTGTCTTGCTCACTGGAGGGCTATCTCCTGTGTCAATGGCATGATCCACGTCTCTGACTGGTGGTAGGCTTACAAGCTCATCTGGAAACACGTCTGAATATTTCTTCAAGAGAGTCTGGACCTGCTGGGGTGCTGGGATAGAGGAATCCTCCTGTAATACCGCCATGAGGAACATCTGGGTACCTTTTCTAAGTGCTCTACAGAACTGGGTCTTGCTAAGTTCACTTGTCTCACACACACTGGAATTGACCAAGTTGAAATCCAGCCTGGCAGGTAATAGCTCATAGGTCTTGTTGTCTTTTTGGATCTGAGTAGCATGGGTTCTCCAGTTGATTGATGGATTACGACAAAATAGCCATGTTTTCCCAAGTACAAGGTCAAACTTGCAGTTCCCAAATATATAAGCCTGTAGGTCTTCTTCATAGTCATTGATCTTCATTCTTACTGGCTGGGTAATACGGTTGATTATGTGGGAGTTCCCATCAGCTGTGGAGACTGAAGTTGATTTGGTAGGTTCCGAGTTGATTCCAGCTTTCAAAGCAAATTGCTCTGACATGTACTCATGCGATGCTCCTGAGTCAATCATGATCTTGGCAGGTACTCCATTGATTGCTCCATTCAGGTACAATAACTTCCCTGAGTTTGAAGTCATTTGGGACAAGTACTCTTCTGTCATATGGAAGGTGAGTTCCGAGTCTTCTTCAAGCTCATCTTCCTCATTATTGTGTTTATGGGACTCAATATGGTTGAAGGTTCTTGTTGGCTGGTGTCCATTTCTTCTCTGAGGGCAGTACTTTGCAATATGTCCCTGCTGGTGGCAATTGAAACAAAGTCCTCTCTTCTTGCATTCTTCTGAGGAGGGATTCTTCTGCATAGCGTCTATTTCCATTGGTACTGCTTCTGATTGTCTTCTTTCATAATGATTATAGCCTTTCTGACTAGTCACCGTAGGCTTCCCAACTCCAAACATAGCTGAGTCATAGTCAATGGCAATCTTGATGGCTTCTTCAATAGTCTGAGGTCTTCGGTAATTGACTTCCTTGCGAGTTCTTTCTTTCAACCCATCAATAAAGTATTCAACTTGATCCAAGGGGTCCATTCTTTCAATTTGTCCAAGTAGACATCTGTACTCATAGATGTATTCTTGCACCATTCCTTTCTGTCTGAGTGTCTTTAACTTCCTTCTTAGTAGTGTCTGCTGGTGCGGAGGTTCAAAAGCATCCCGCATTTCCAACACAAACTCATCCCAGGTAGAGATTGTAGAGCATCCCATCATAGTAGCTGACCTGATCTTGTTGTGGTACCACTGTAAAGCTGCATCTGCCAGGTAAGAAGCTGCATAATGCAACTTGCTCTCTGGAGCAATTCCTTTAGCTTTAAAAGCTTCTTCAATCTGAAAGAGCCAAGTTCCCAGGTTTTCATTGACTCTGCCATGGTACCGGTTGACCTTCACACTAAAGTTGCTCTTGACAGGGCTTTGCTGGCTCTGAGCCATGGTAGTCATTCCTTGTTGCTGTTGGCTGAGGATCTGGAGTAGCTGTTGCTGTTGGGCCAGGATTTGCTGCATGGCATTCTTCCATTCTTGATTGTCCGACATCTTGAGGGTGGTTTCTTCTTTCTTCAGGAGGGAGGTTTCTGGTTATCGCTGCTACCAATGTTACAAGTCTTGGTATAAGAGTTGTAGAGGAATAGGGAGTTTAGCTAGTATTGTATTCACTAAAACTTGAACTGATTTTTATTGAGGTTCCAGCAGCTCCTTATATACATTTTGCCAGATCAATTGCTGACTAATTGTATTTCCTAATGTAGGTTGTGGCTGATGACTCATTTGATTGCATCATCATCACCCAATAAGATCCTACTTAATATATCTATTTCTGTCTGATAAGGATCTGCTGATTCATTTGCTGACTAATGCTACTGATTTCATAGATAATACTGATGTACTGATAACCTAAACATATACTAACTGATTTGACTAAAAACTGATCTAACTTAAACATTCAAACGGCAGATCATAACAAAGGCGTGCTGGCGCGATGTGGACAATGCTGCTTGCGGTCTGTATTCTTCCTCCTGAAGCTCACCATCTGATTCCTCAAGGTATTCACTTACCCTCTGTCTGATACTTTGGAGCTGTTGCCTGGATGAGTCCTGTGTATATTGCTCTTGGAAGCCACTTAGTTCTACTAATATATCACGTAGTACATTAGTCATTTGAGGCAAAAACTCATTCAAAATCTCTTTGGTTCCCAAAGTTGAGGCACAAACGGACGCGTCCGGCCTGTACTGTGCAAATTGCGCACGAAATTGTTCCCGCGCGGCTTCTTTGTCAAATCCCCTCACTCTCAGCTCATTCTTGACTTCAATACTTGTCTTGTTATATATCTTTTAACATACATTGGCTGGCATTTGATGTAGAACTCATGCCACAGCTTTCTACTCAAATTCTTCCATCTTTTTCGGCTCTCTGAGGTATCTAGTTCTGCTAGATTAGTCAGTAGTGCCCAAGTATCTGTATGAAGGCTCATCATAGACACTTGGGCCATACTAAAATCATTTGGCGAGAACTTGAACGGATCCAACATAGACTTCTCCGGTCCGGACTGCGCTTGTGAGCTGGGGGATAGGTTTTGTCTGGGTTGTACTAAAGATGAGTTGAGGCTTGGTATGGGGACCATAGCAATGGATTTGGATACTTATACAGCAGTATATTGGCATCAACCTGGTCTTATATGAAATATATATGAAAACTAATGTGATTGTTGAATTTTCCATATATTATGCATGATGCATCTCAGATTGCGTTGACATGGATCAGATCACATCAATTGCAGATTTCCTATTTGATAATGGACCTATGATTAAAGCATCAATAAAAGTACCAAGGCATTGTTTGCGGATGATTTTTGCAACATAATGATGGGATACATGGCAATTGATGGAGATTTAACCATAATGTGTTAAAAATCTGATAAATAACGCAGATTGCGCTGAATCGATTCAAACCACCTCCATACAATCATCCATCAATTTTAATATGACTTACTC
Source organism: Basidiobolus meristosporus CBS 931.73 (assembly GCA_002104905.1). NCBI lineage: Eukaryota > Fungi > Basidiobolomycota > Basidiobolomycetes > Basidiobolales > Basidiobolaceae > Basidiobolus > Basidiobolus meristosporus. The sequence continues at coordinate 104,143 of MCFE01000069.1, forward strand.
ATATGAATGGTCTTTTCTCATCAATCCCATCACTACCACTGGATTTCCTTTTGACACACTGGAGGAGATCTATACCAAGTACTGTGGACCGTCAACCCCAATCTACTCAAGGAGATCCCTTGTTAAGCTTCTCTGCTATTACAAGAACTATTGCCCTACAAGGTTTCATCCCACCATCCATGGCAACAAAAGTCCTAGAAGCTTTCATTCCCAGCTGACAGCAATGGAGAACCACCTTGCAGAGGGTATGAATGACTTAGAGCAAGCTTGGAATACTAGGTTCAGAAGCTCCAATAGACTTCCATATCCCAGAGTGTTCAGCAACAGGTACCATATCAGGAGTATTTTGGATACCTTCCCAGTGAGGATTAAAAGACCTTCTAGAGGGCAGAGGCACTTTTATTCTGGCAAGTACAAGGCACACTGTGTGAAGTTTCAAGCACTGTCTGACATTGAGGGTAACATCATCTGGTTTAGTGGGCCATTTGCTGGAAGTAGGCATGACAAAGCACTCTGGGTAGCAAATCATCCTGAATTCAGTAGAGGGGAGAAATGTATGGCAGACTTAGCCTATATAGGAGAGGATTGTCAGAGATTAGGATGTATTACAGCTTATAGGAAGCCAAGGAATGGTGTGCTTAGCAGGAAGCAGAAGCTCTACAATGAGATATTTAATCATTTCAGAGTAAGGGTAGAGCACACATTTGGATATCTGAAGAGATTCAGCATATTGGCAGGTAAATACAGAGGAAAGTCATATACAGGTGAAAACAGCAGAATAGGTAAAATTGTTAAGATACTTATTAATGCACAGTTTGTTCATACAAGTAGACATCCACTGAGAGAAATGTGTCTGGAGCGTTATGAAGAGTAAATAAAGCAAAGAAAGCACTATTCTGAGCAACATAAGTAAGATTGAGTAAAATTACCAGTAACTGTATCATACCACTGGCAGCATGGTAGAAATTATAGTCCCAGATAGTGCCGTAGAGTGCTAGATCAATCCGACACTATAAACAGGCTGGCACTATGTGGCACTATCCAACAGAACAAGTCTATTTAATCATTTCAGAGTGAGGGTAGAACACACATTTGGATATCTGAACAGATTCAGCATATAGGCAGGTAAATACAGAGGAAAGTCATATCTAGGAGAAAGCAGCAGAATAGGTAAAATAGTTAAGATACCTATCAATGCACCGTATGTTCATACAAGAAGACATCCACTGAGAGAAATGTGTCTGGAGCATTATGAAGAGTAAATAAAGCAAGGAAAGCACTATTATGAGCAACATAAGTATGATTTAGTAAAATTACCAGTAACTTTATCATACCACTGGCATCATGGTAGAGATTATAGTGCCAGTTAGTGCTGTAGGGTGCCAGATCAATCTGGCACTGTAAACAGGCTGGCACTATGTGGCACTATCCAACAGAACAAGTCTAATAACCTCTGTGTCTAAACTGCTGGTGTCTTTGTCAATATGTCACTATGGTAAAAGCTCCTGCTTCTCTAGTTTCCTAGGTGCTCTAAATATCTCCAAAGGCCTCTGTGTGTCTTGCCTTATGTAGATACATATACTGATCACAAAGCTGAATAACATCTAGGATAACAAAACTAATAACTAATCAGGGTAAACATCATATGGGGATAATGCTGATAATATGGGCAAAAGAAGAATTGGATAATACTGATAAGATAAAATATGGATAAGTATATCATAATGACTATATGAACAAACTTGTCTGTGGGAGGTATGTTTACCCTACCACAGCATGCTAGCTATGATACCTTGTCCAATCACTGGGATCAGGGATTTACTTGCTTAATGGGCAGAATGGGATATTTGATGGCAAATCAGGTAGCTTGTGTATTGGTCAAAGAGCCAATTGGGGGCTGAAATCTTCAGGATACTTTTGGACCAATTAACCACTGAGGTACCATCCAATTGGAGTGATGGTAGCCAAAATGGTAAGTATTAGTGTAGTTTATAGTGTGATACACATTTATTTCTGTGTATTTTAAAAACATATCCAAATACTGGATTTTACCTACTATAATAGCGGTATCCAATCACACACATGATGCACAAATTGCAAGTGGGCTCCCAGCTGAATTATACTTCCCTGTAACATTAGCAGCAGAAATCTATGTATTCAGTTTTACTTTTGTACTGTAGCCACTCATATCCTGCTACAAATTCCTTGCACAAAAGCTACAGATGTGTCAAGTTGGTGTTGGTGATCTGCTTCTGGATAAATACTCCTACTATATCCACATTTGACTCCCAATGCTTCTAGTGTACTCTTGGTAGGAATTGCTTCAGAAGGCCACTTGAATAAATACATATCCAGCTCATATAGTCCTGCCACTTGAATTGCCGCATGTCAGTATGAATGTTAATTGAAGCCCATGAGAAGTACTTAGGGTAGCCAATACTCTTTAATAACTTGCCAATTCTTTCAAATTTCTCAGGTATTTCAAAGAGCTCATTTGACTTGGAATGCCCCATAAACAACTTGGTTGTCAGTATAGGGATATTGTTGAAGAGCAAATGCATTGCTCCCTGTGGGTAGCTTTTGCATCACCAGATATCCTTTATCTTAGGTATCTCTGGTTTCCAATCAGTTCCTTATTCAGAGCAGTGGCTTATAGCTTGCTAAATTTGCTGCAATTGCATGCTGACTTCCACACATTCTCTCTGTGGGAGGATCACATTCTTAGTGCTGGTGTTTAGGTATACATAATGTGTCTTTTCTGAGGGATGATGATGTCCTTAGTACCTGTGTTTGGGTAATACTGATGTGAGTGAGCTATGGAGTAAGTCCCATGGACCTCTCACATTCATCAGCAGTACCATCTATTATGCCCAGAAAAGCCAGCTATCAGCAAGATAGCTGGGGCATCTCCAATGCAGATGATAATATGTGTCTTGACATGATGGCCATTTAGCATTATCCTGCCAGAAAGAATACAAAATGCATCCAGCAATGGATACAGGTAGCTATCCAGGTTGGACAGTGATTTAGGCCCAGATACCAGTGAGACTGCATTCTATGTCTGCACTGATACCATAAGATAGGCAGCAGACTCAGGTTGATGAGAATCTGTGGCCAGCAGGATATGCAGGAAGTGTACTTGTTTAATGAGAATCCATCAAGTGCCAAGGCAAAGGCATGGTCATACATACCTTCAATGTTGCCCTTGCTTCTTAGCTGTTTTTACTGTTTACCATCAAATATATTGGATATGATTGCACTTAATTGATACTGAGTGTGGTACTTTATAGTTTCATAATACTTGTTAGATGGCATGAGCTTCTTTAGACAGGGTATCACTGGAACACTTCTGGAGTTTGAGCAATGTTTTCCCGCAATGGTGGTGGATTTATGACAAGTTGGACACCTTGCAATGGTGGCATTTACTGATGTGAATGCCATGCAGCTATTAACACATGCTGGTATCAGGATGGTTTTGGGTTGAATGTTGCCAGCCACATAACATTTGTCCATTTATACCATGTACATAGTAGGTTGCATCCTGAGATGATTCTGGCAAGAGGTAGTGGTAGATCTTCAAAGCCCCCATTACTGATATTTGTGCAAATATTCTACTTCCCAAGCCATAATATCACATCATTCACCGGTACACATATTACAGGGCTTGCTTGACTCCATAAAGTATCCTTGGAATTCCTTTCCATGGGTGTTTTCTCGTTAAATATGGGATTTTGCCAGGCTCATGCAGGGTACTATTGTAAGAAGAGATTGGCTCACAGTCCATCAGAGAGCCTGTTTCTACAGAGCTATCACTCTGTGTGCCAAATTCAAAAGGCTGAGGTGAGCTCAAAGGTGTCACTGTCATGACCACATGACAACCATGAACACCCATGCCAAGTTTCAGCTTCCTAGCTCAATTTCTAAGAGATTCCTTCTGGAACCTTCAACCACCTTCCAGAAAGTTCCTGACTATTCCAAACCATTGTTACACAATGGAACATTCCATGGATGCTTCCCATTGTATTTTTCATAGTCCAGTATCATATATGGAAATACCAGGTCACATGACTTAGTCACATGATCTGGTTACCCAATCCATTTCCCCACCCTGTCTCAGTGCCTTGCCTTCAATATTATTATCCCCAGCACTGCTGCTGTGCCTCACCCCACAACCCCATTAGTATTAGCTAATATCTCTTGGCATCAGTATAGCCAAAAAGTATATATAGTCCTATCCCCCCTTAAGTACTCCTCAGTCTGATAAACACAGGTCTTGAATAAACAGCCTTGCCTTGAATCCTGCCTTGCCTTGATGGTCCACACCTAAGTCCTTTCCTGCCATGCCCAGCTTTTCCAGAACCAAAGTGTCCAGCAAACTAGCCATGTCCCAGTCTACCAAGAATCCAAGTATACTCCTGCTACCAAGTTCAATGCCTCTCAGAGTGAGTTCTGTGGCTTCATCAACATGGTGAAGAACAATCTTGCACTCCAGCCTAACCAGTATGGCACTGACCAGGCCAAAGTTGGCTTCATCTCCAACCTACTTACTGGTACAGTTCTCAAGTGGTTCTCCCCATCAGTGGAGACCAACTCTCCCCTACTCAGAGACTACCAAGCCTGTCTCACTGAAATGGAGCTAACATTTGGTAACCTTGACCAAACCTTAACTGCTAACAAGATCAAGACCCTCAAACAAGGGAATAAACCAACTCCAGTCTATGCCTCAGAATTCCAACAACTCTCCAGTGACCTCAGCTCCTGGGGTCAAGCAGCCTTGATTAGCCAATTCCAAGATGGCCTCAATGATGAAGTTTGTGATCTGCTACTCACACTCCCAGATCCAGATACATTGGTTGAAGCTTTGCACCAAGCAATCTGGTGCAATAACAGACTATTCCAGAAGAAGAAAAAGAACCGTCAAAGACACATTCCTGTTGCAGTCTCAGCCCCTCCTGCTCCCAAAGTCACTCCAGAAGATCCTGTGCAGATTGATAGTGCCAAATACAGGAAACTATCAATGAGTGAAAAGTCTAGATGTCAACAAGCCAACCTCTGTCTATACTGTGGCCAACCAGGTCACTTTGCCAAGTCCTGCCCCAACAAGAAGTCCAGCTTCAAGCTGATGCAGTCCTCCAGTAACCAACCTGATTCAGATCTGTTGATGGTCACTTTGAGTACAAAGTAATGCCATTTGGCCTCACCAATGCCCCTGCTGTGTTTCAGCACCTCATGAATGACATATTCTGTGAGTACCTTGACCAGTTTGTGGTAATCTACCTTGATGATTATCTCACATACTCCAAGAGCCAAGATGAACATGATGAACATGTCAAGAAAGTATTGAGAAAACTAGACTCTGCTGGTCTCTATGCCAAGCTAGCAAAGTGTGAATCTGACCAGAGAGAAGTGGAATTTCTTGGTTACCTCATCAGCCTTGAGGGAACAAGAATGGACCCAAAGAAAGTTGACTCAGTTCAATCCTGGAAAACTCCAAGCTCAGTCAAGGAAGTACAATCCTTCCTGGGATTTGCCAACTTCTATCACAGGTTCATAGCCAACTTCTCCAAGATAGTCACCCCTCTGACAAAGCTTACCCAGAAGAACACACCTTTTGCCTGGAATGAGGAGCAATCCACCTCATACAACCAACTCAAGAAATCTTTCCTGAAGGCCCCCCTGCTTGCCCACCCTGACCTTGAGAAGCAATTCATAGTGGAGACTGATGCTTCTGATTTTGCCCTAGGTGCCATACTCTCCCAGTATGATGAAGACAATGTGTTGCTCCCCATTGCATTCTACTCTTGAAAGTTTTCCCCTGCAGAGATCAACTATGATGTCTATGATAAGGAGTTGCTTGCCATCATTGTAGCCTTTGAGCAATGGAGACACTACCTGGATGATGCAAAGCACAAAATCAAAGTCTTTGGTGACCATAAGAACCTCAAGTACTTTGCAACTTCCAAAGTAGTAAACCAGAGACAAGCCAAATGGTCACTCTTCCTGTCCAGCTTTGACTTTACTATCACCTATAGACCTGGTGCAAAGCAAGGAAAGCCTGATGCCCTGTCCAGAGAAAAGGAATACGCCCTGGAAGAGGGAGATGATGCCTGTTGGCAAATGGAACACCCATTGCTGAGCCAGGAACATCTTGAGATTCTTGCCACCCAGTCCTCAAGTCTTCTCATCCCTTCATTCCTAGTAAGGATATCAGAGTCCCAAGCCTCTGATATGACTTCCAGCACCGTCAAGAAGTATCTGGAATCCCCAGTTGGGCCCCCTCCCAAGTTCCCAAACATCCAGAACCTGCATTTGGTAAACAACCTCATCTACCACAAACAGCAGCTTTATGTCCCAGGCCTTGCCACCCAGCTAGACATCATTAAGTGTTGGCATGATTCAGTGGCTGTGGACCACTTTAGTACTGCCAAAACCTTGAATGCTATCAAAAGAGATTTCTGGTGGCCTAGAATGATAACTCTTATCAAAGAGTACATTCTGGCTTGTGATATTTGCAACCATGCAAAACCAGCCAGACACCAGCCCTATGGACTTCTTCAGCCCTTGCCTATCCCAGAACACCAATGCAGATCTATATCTGTGGACTTCATCACTGACCCCTCTGAGTCCTGTGGCTTCAATGCTATACTTGTAGTGGCTGACTGGTTGACCAAGATGGCTCACTTTATCCCTTGCTGTAAGAACACTGATGCAAAAGAAACCGCTGCGTTAGTCCTCACAAATATTTTTTGCCTTCACAGTATCCCCAGTGATATTGTATCAGATAGAGGCCTACAGTTTGTGTCCAAGTTTTGGAAACACTTCATGCAATACCTTAGTGTTCTAGTCAAACTCTCTACTGCCTACCATCCTCAATCTGATGGTCAGACTGAAAGAATCAACCAGATTCTAGAGCAATACCTCCAGTGCTATATCAGTTACCAGCAAGACTTAGTCACACAATCAGGTGACCTAATCCATTTCCCCATCCTGTCTCAGTGCCTTGCCTTCAAAATTATTATCCCCAGCACTGCTGCTGTGCCTCACCCCACAACCCCATTAGTATTAGCTAATATCTCTTGGCATCAGTATAGCCAAAAAGTATATATAGTCCTATCCCCCCTTAAGTACTCCTCAGTCTGATAAACACAGGTCTTGAATAAACAGCCTTGCCTTGAATCCTGCCTTGCCTTGATGGTCCACACCTAAGTCCTTTCCTGCCATGCCCAGCTTTTCCTCCTGCCTTGTGTCTATTCATAACAGTCACAAACTCACCTGACTCAGTTTGTGCAAGGTGACAAAGACAGCCAGCTGAGGCTTGCTACAATAGCCATATGGTCTTTTTTCTCTTCTTTTATGGCATGGAGTCAAAGTAGTCTTGTCCATGGTTCAAACAGTTTGACACTCAGCAATGTAATGCTATTATACTATTTTCTGTTAATTTTCCTAAAAATATTAGACAGTCATGTATTTGAGACATTGCACCTATGCAAATGTAAGGTTCAATGATGACCCACAGCAGTCAGCATTATAAATAAGGTTGTGGTACCACATACACATGTATATGTGACACCATTGCCCCTTTGGTTTGACTAACTTCCAGGCATATGTTGCCAAAAAATAAAGGAAAGTTTACTGGTTCCCAATCAAACACCACTGCTGAAAGCAGCAGAAGAATGATTGAACAATGGCTTGCTTTGACATTCAGTGCAACAAGCAGAGCTATATTAAAAAAAAGCCCTGTGGACAGTGTGCCCATTAAAGGTAATAATGCGGACTTCTTAGGCTCTCAGTCTAGTAGGCAATTGGGAACCTTGGAGGAGCCTCAAGCTGACCATTATGCTGAGGCAGATGCACATGTAGCAAATACAGTACCCTCAGTTGAAGACCAGCAAGTGGCCATGATAACATCACCACCACCATATTAGCAAGTATGCTGTTAGCTCATACCAAAGCATTAATGGAGCAATTAGGTGAAGTGGCTGATAGGATAGATGTAATGGCCCACAGAAATCAGCAATAGTCCAGAAACAGGATGAGTGGATAATACATGTAGAGCAATCAATATCCCAGCTAGTGAATGCAGTATCTTTGCTGCAAAGAGGGAACTCAAGTAGCTCAATTTCACAGCCAATAATTGAGCTGTTTCCCAATGTAACAGCAGAGGAACACTGTACAGTCTTTGAAGCACAACAACAGTGCCCAAAGATAAAGCCCACAGAGAAACATATCACCAAGTGGAAGGGAGACAATGTGGTGTTTATTCCAAAGCCTAAAAATCAAAAGACATTGAAGATCCATGAGGCTGTTGAGTGCAATAATGAAGAGTGGGGTAATATACAAGAGGCTGTCAGAAGTCTAGCATGCCATCACCTTAAGGCCAGCATACCATGGGACCATCAGGGACTCCAGGCTAAGCAGAATGCACTTGACTTGTTTCATGAGCATTACCCTGAATTCAAACAGGTAAACAGATTTTGGGTCCACATTGGTATGCTAAGAATGTATCTTAAGAATAGCAGAAACTATTGAAGGCAGACAAACAAGGGTGCCATGGCTAAAAACCAGCAGCTTCCTCAAGAGCCTGTTGCAAGCAGGGCCAATAGCTCTAGACAAGCGTTGAAGAGATGTCAGGTAGCTGGAAGAGTGCCAATTGGGGACAAAGTATTGCAAGAATAGCAGAAACTGTCAAAGGCAGAAGAACAATAGTGCAATGGCTAAAATCTAGTGGCCTCCTCAAGAGCCTATAGCAGGTAGAGCCAAAAGCTCTAAATAAGCATTAAAGAGATATTAGATAGCTGGAAGTGTGCCAATAAGAGAAAAGCAGGCCTACACAGATGCACAAGCACAACATTTATTAGGGAAAGATGTAGTTTCACTCCAGAAGCACTCAGTCAAAGTAGCAGTGAAGAACCTGGCTGTGATAAATACCAGAAGCTACCTCAGGAGCCCATCACAGCATGAAATGTCATGTTGCCCACAGAGTGCCAGCAAGGGACAAGCCGGCCAAAGCAAGTACATCAGTGCAATATTTATCAAGGAGAAAGTGTAATTCAATACAAGGAGCACTCAGACAAATTAACAGTGAGAGACCTGTCAGTGATAAAGGAACAGGTAAAGGGAAAAAGTCTACACAAGCCAGAGACAGTGAAGCATAAGAAATAAGCAGCAGCTCTTCCCAATTAATGCTGTAAGCCTAGAACAGACTGAATCCTATCCTAGCCAATAAGAGTTACTAACATGACAACAGTTGTTTTTGCAAGAATTGGAAGTGCAGCCAGTTGAGATACACTCCAGTGAGGTAGAGGAGTTTGCTGAGAAAGGCAATTTGTATACCAGAGTAGATATCCCACCAACAGCCAAAGAAGCAATGTAAAGAACTCCTAAAGTTATGTCTATGCTTTCAGTGGAGCTTTGGAACATCAATAGGCACATCAAAGGGTTGAAGCACATCTTCAAGAGCAGTGCTCAAGAAAATGCACCTGAATACTGCAAGGATTGATTGCAAAGACTGGTAGATGTGGTGCCAATGTTGTAGTGCTGGCAGAAGACCAGGACATATGGGAACCAGTGAATAAACAGTGGCACAAAGCCATTGGGTTCCTGTCAAAGTCATGGAAACAGTGCATTACAGCAGAAATACTAATTGAGTGGGGGATTTTAATAGAGTTACTTGTTGAGTGTGGGGTTGTACTTAATGTTAGTTTAGGTATAGGGACTTGTATAGGTCAGTACAATTAGCAAATTGAGGTACAACTGAAGCTTCATCAGAAATAGGTCAATTCTTATGCATGAAAAGTGTCATGATCACATGACAACCATGAACACCCATGCCAAGTTTCAGCTTCCTAGCTCAATTTTTAAGAGATTCCTTCTGGAACCTTCTACCACCTTCCAGAAAGTTCCTGACCATTCCAAACCATTGTTACACAATGGAAGCTTCCCATTGTATTTTTCATAGTCCAGTACCATATATGGAAATACCAGGTCACATGACTTAGTCACATGATCAGGTGACTCAATCCATTTCTCCATCCTGTCTCAGTGCCATGTCATCTATGTTGTTATCCCCAGCACCATTGCTGTGCCTCACCCCACAACCCCATTAGTATTAGCTAATATCTCTTGGCATCAGTATAGCCAAAAAGTATATATAGTCCTATCCCCCCTTAAGTATTCCTCAGTCTGATAAACACAGGTCTTGAATAAACAGCCTTGCCTTGAATCCTGCCTTGCCTTGATGGTCCACACCTAAGTCCTTTCCTGCCGTGCCTAGCTTTTCCTCCTGCCTTGTGTCTATTCATAACAGTTTTGTCAGACTCTCCTGACTTACCTGTGGATCCCTGCCTTCTGCCCAAAGTTTGAAGAAAACTTGTAAAAGGAATACTCACCGTAAGTATCACCCATCATCTTTCCCTAGTCTTGTCCTATAAAGGCAAAGATACTTTATCTTTGTAAAACTATTGGTCAAAACTGCATTCACTTTATTACCCTGCTGGTGGAGTTTACAGTCGTTACAGTATTGGAAGCTTTAGTACAATACTCTATCAAAGGACATTGAAACCAGTACCTTCTGAAGTGACGCTAACTTATTTAAGTTGGGGATTGTGGCTCAATAGTTGTATTCTTGACATACTAGTGGCTTTACAAACCCACAATCTAGTTTAGTATATTCCAGTATTCCTTGCAAGTTCATCCGCCTTCCTCTGCTACCATGTCCAACCTAGAGCTGAACTTTGCCCAGCTCATGGCTGCCTTTACCCAACTGCAGCAAGACCATGCAGACCTCAGAAACACTCTTGCTCAGTTCCAGAACTAAAGTGTCCAGCAAACTAGCCATGTCCCAGTCTACCAAGAACCCAAGTATACTCCTGCTACCAAGTTCAATGGCTCTCAGAATGAATTCCGTGGCTTCATCAACATGGTGAAGAACAATCTTGCACTCCAGCCCAACCGGTACCCCACTGACCAGGCCAAAGTTGGTTTCATCTCCAACCTGCTTACTGGTACAGCTCTCAAGTGGTTCTCCCCATTAGTGGAGACCAACTCTCCCCTCCTCAGAGACTACCAAGCTTTCCTCACTGAAATGGAGCTAACATTTGGTAACCTTGACCAAGCCAGAACTGCTGCCAACAAGATCAAGACCCTCAAGCAAGGGAACAAACCAGCATCAGTCTATGCCTCAGAATTCCGACAACTCTCCAGTGACCACAGCTCCTGGGGTCAAGCAGCCTTGATTAGCCAATTCCAAGATGGCCTCAATGATGAAGTTTGTGATCTGCTACTCACACTCCCAGATCCAGATACATTGGTTGAAGCTATGCACCAAGCAATCAGGTGTGATAACAGACTATTCCAGAAGAAGCAAAAGAACCGTCAAAGACACATTCCTGTTGCAGTCCAACCCCTCCTGCTCCCCAAGTCACTCCAGAAGATCCTATGCAGATTGATAGTGCCAAATACAAGAAACTATCAAAGAGTGAAAAGTCCAGACGTCAACAAGCCAACCTCTGTCTATACTGTGGCCAACCAGGTCACTTTGCCAAGTCCTGCCCCAACAAGAAGTCCAGCTTCAAGCTGATGCAGTCCTCCAGCAACCAACCTGATTTGGATCTGTTGGGAAACTCCAATGTCCAGTTGCACTGACAGGCTTGCAACTGGACCCACCCATGAAAATCCAGCATATCCAAGAATCTTCCTTCGCCACAAAATCTATACAGTCCTTGAGAATGCCTGTCAAAATCCAGATCCCTGACTCCAGTCCTGTCCCAGCCCTAGCCCTGATTGATTCCGGTGCTTCATCCTGTTTCATTGACCAAGCCTTTGTCTAGAAGCACTCTATTCCTGTCACCTTGAAATCCTGTCCAGTCCAAGTAGAAGTTATTGATGGAAGATCACTCTCCTCTGGTGCCGTTACCCATGAAACATGCTTACTCCAGCTGTCCAGTACTGCCCACCAAGAAAGAATCGCCTTCAACATCATCAACTCACCACACTATCCTATTGTGCTTGGAAGCTCATGGTTGAGCTGCCACAATCCAAGTATTGCTTGGAAATCCAAGATCCTGTCATTCACCAGATCCCACCAAGTCAACTCCATGAAATATCCAGACCCTGATAACTGTGAAAAGACGGTTGCCAACAGTTCAACAGCCCAAGCTACCTTGCCAGCTGAAGGAGCCCCCTCAGCAACTATACCAGCCAAGTACCAAGAGTTTGCCCATGTCTTTGACAAGAAGAAAGCAGAACTCCTCCCTGACCATAGGCCTTATGACTGCCCTATTGACCTTGAAGATGGAAAAGTCCCTCCATTTGGCCCAATATATAACCTCTCCCAGCCGGAGTTGAAAGAACTCCATGGTTATATTTAAGAAAACCTCCAGAAGGGTTTTATTCAGCACTCCAAATCACCTGCTGGAGCCCCAATCCTCTTTGTCAAGAAGAAGGATGGTACCCTCAGAATGTGTGTGGACTACCGTGCTTTGAATAAGATCACAGTCAAGAACCGCTACCCCCTGCCCCTGATCAACACATTGTTGGATCAGCTATCTGCTGCCCAAGTCTTCACCAAGATAGACTTGAGAGGAGCTTACAATCTTGTCAGAATCAAGCCTGGTGATGAATGGAAAACTGCCTTTTGCACAAGATATGGTCACTTTGAGTACAAAGTAATGCCATTTGGCCTCACCAATGCCCCTGCTGTGTTTCAACACCTCATGAATGATATATTCCGTGAATACCTTAACCAGTATGTGGTAATATACCTTGATGATATTCTCATATACTCCAAGAGCCAAGATGAACATGATGAACATGTCAAGAAAGTATTGAGAAAACTAGACTCTGCCGGTCTCTATGCCAAGTTAGAGAAGTGTGAATTTGACCAGAGAGAAGTGGAATTTCTTGGTTACCTCATCAGCCCTGAGGGAACAAGAATGGACCCAAAGAAAGTTGACTCAGTCCAGTCCTGGAAAACTCCAAGCTCAGTGAAGGAAGTACAATCCTTCCTGGGATTTGCCAACTTCTATCGCAGGTTCATAGCCAACTACTCCAAGATAGTCACCCCTCTGACAAAGCTAACCCAGAAGAACACACCTTTTGCCTGGAATGAGGAGCAATCCACCTCATTCAACCAACTTAAGAAATCTTTCCTGAAGGCCCCCCTGCTTGCCCACCCTGACCTTGAGAAGCAATTCATAGTGGAGACTGATGCTTCTGATTTTGCCCTTGGTGCCATACTCTCCCAGTATGATGAGGACAATGTGTTGCACCCCATTGCATTCTACTCTCGGAAGTTTTCCCCTGCAGAGATCAACTATGATATCTATGATAAGGAGTTGCTTGCCATCATTGTAGCCTTTGAGCAATGGAGACACTACCTGGATGGTGCTAAACACAAAATCAAAGTCTTCTGTGACCATAAGAACCTTGAGTATTTTGCAACTTCCAAAGTACTAAACCGGAGACAAGCCAGATGGTAACTCTTCCTGTCCAGCTTTGACTTTACTATCACCTATAGACCTGGTGCAAAGCAAGGAAAGCCTGATGCCCTGTCCAGAAAAAAGGAATATGCCCTGGAAGAGGGAGATGATGCCTGTTGGCAAATGGAACACCCATTGCTGAGCAAGAAACATTTTGAGATTCTTGCCACCCAGTCCTCAAGTCTTGTCATCCCTTCATTCCTAGTAAGGATATCAGAATCCCAAGCCTCTGATATGACTTCCAGCACCGTCAAGAAATATCTTGAATCCCCAGTTGGGCCCCCTCCCAAGTTCCCAAACATGCAGAACCTGCATTTGGTAAACAACCTCATCTACCACAAGCAGCAGCTTTATGTCCCAGATCTTTCCACCCAACTAGACATCATTAAGTCTCGGCATGATTCAACGGTTGCAGGCCACTTTGGTACTGCCAAAACCTTGAATGCTATCAAAAGGGATTTCTGGTGGCCTAGAATGATAACTCTTATCAAAGAATACATTCTGACTTGTGATATTTGCAACCGTGCAAAACCAGCCAGACACCAGCCTTATGGACTTCTTCAGCCCCTGCCTATCCCAGAACACCAATGGAGATCTATATATATGGACTTCATTACTGACCTCCCTGAGTCATGTGGCTTCAATACTATACTTGTAGTGGCTGACTGGCTGACCAAGATGGCTCACTTTATCCCTTGCTGTAAGAACACTGATGCAAAAGAAACAGCTGCTTTAGTCCTGAAGAATATTTTCCGCCTTCATGGTATCCCCAGTGATATTGTGTCAGATAGAGGCCCACAGTTTGTGTCCAAGTTTTGGAAACACTTCATGCAATACCTTGGTGTTCAAGTCAAGCTCTCTACTGCCTTCCATCCACAGTCCAATGGCCAGACTGAAAGAATCAACCAGATTCTAGAGCAATACCTCCGGTGCTATATCAATTACCAGCAAGACAATTGGGTTGATCTACTCCCTGTTGCTGAGTTTGCCTACAACAACTCAAGCCATAGTGCCACCGGTTTTACACCATTCTATGCAAACTATGGATTCCACCCTCAGTTTGATATCCAGATTCCAACAAACCCAATGAGCCCACATGCGGCTGAACATGCCCAAGCAATCCAGGACATCCAGAACACCCTCAAGGAAGAGCTATCCTTAGCTCAGGAAAGCTACAAGAAATTTGCCAATCTAAAACGGCATCCCAGCCCAGATCTTAATGAAGGAGATTCTGTATGGTTGCTCAGAAGAAACATCAGCACCAACCGCCCTTGTGACAAGTTGGATTTCAAGAAACTTGGTCCCTTCAAGATCAAGAAGAAGCTTAGCCCTATAGTATATCAGCTACAGTTACCAGCAAGTATGAAAGTCCATGATACTTTCCATGTGTCCCTCCTGGAGCCGTATTGTAGGAACACATTGCCAAACCGGCAAGAAGCAAAGCCCCAAGCTATCCAGGTTGACCAACATCAAGAATTTGAAGTTAAACAGATTCTAGACTCCAAGTATATCCGGTCAAAGCTGTACTACTTAGTAGACTGGATTGGTTATGATCCAAGTGACCAAACATGGGAACCAGCTACCCATCTCACTAATTGTCAAGAACTAGTCACCCAGTTCCACCAACAATATCCTGCAAAACCTGCCCCAAAGGGAAACAGAGCTTTGCCTGGAAGAGGAGAATAGTGTCATGATCACATGACAACCATGAACACCCATGCCAAGTTTCAGCTTCCTAGCTCAATTTTTAAGAGATTCCTTCTGGAACCTTCTACCACCTTACAGAAAGTTCCTGACCATTCCAAACCATTGTTACACAATGGAAGCTTCCCATCGTATTTTTCATAGTCCAGTACCATATATGGAAATACCAGGTCACATGACTTAGTCACATGATCAGGTGACCCAATCCATTTCTCCATCCTGTCTCAGTGCCGTGTCATCTATGTTGTTATCCCCAGCACCATTGCTGTGCCTCACCCCACAACCCCATTAGTATTAGCTAATATCTCTTGGCATCAGTATAGCCAAAAAGTATATATAGTCCTATCCCCCCTTAAGTATTCCTCAGTCTGATAAACACAGGTCTTGAATAAACAGCCTTGCCTTGAATCCTGCCTTGCCTTGATGGTCCACACCTAAGTCCTTTCCTGCCGTGCCTAGCTTTTCCTCCTGCCTTGTGTCTAATCATAACAAAAAGTAAGTGAAATGGTTGAGTGAGGAAGTAAGGAGTGTAAAAAAGAGGCAATAGCCCATGAATGCACTCAAGCATAGGAAGTGATAGAGTATCCAGGATCAGCAAGTCAGAATATTGGCAGAGAACCACTTTTGTATTGTTGTGATAAAAAATATTTACCAATTTTTTTGTAAAATTGGGGTGCAATTATTTTTTTGCAGTCTTTGCACAGTGTCCTGATGGGATCAATACCTCATAGCCACAGGACTTTAGATATGTGATGGCCTTTCAACAGGATCATCACAATAATTTTTTGTAGGTTCATATCAGTCATGAAGATCCCACAATGAGGATGTCACAATGCTGGCAGCTTGAAATTATTGACCCTCCTACAATCTTATGACAGTATTATGATGGTGTTTTTGCTGATTTGGTTACAAGTCTTGATGTAAGAGTTGCAGAGAAATAGATAGCTTAGCTAGTGTTGTATTCACTAAATGCTAATTGATATCCATTAAGATCTGCTGATTAATCTGCTGACTAACACTATCAAAGCAATTGAAAGTACTGATATACTAACAGGCTAAACATTAATCTAATTGATTTGACTAACAACTGATCTATCTTAGACATTCAAGCATTGGATCATATCATTCTTCATATAAAAGTTGGGAGAGTTCTCCTAAATCTCTTTTCTTATGGTTCTGGTATCTTGATACTACAGCATTGTTAGTAAGTCTTGCAAGCTTGAGTCTGTCTCTATGAACTAGATCTTCTTGGATATTCCCTTTTTAGTCTACCAGTTGGCAAGTTGCATATGGACACTTTCTGATGATCTTTAATGGCCTCTCCATTGTGGAGCAATCATCTTCCAAGTATTGTTTCATACCAATACAAAGTTTCAAACTATCAAAGCCTTTGGTGATATAGTCTTGTCAAATCACTGCTTCCTCTTTTCTACACTTTTAGAGATTTTGGCCTGTGCCTCCTGAAATTTTTGTTCCAATTGCTGGTGTCTACTAGGCTGACTGAGCTCATCCTCCAAGTGGTCAGTGAATCTTGGCTATGTGAGATCTCCTGGAATCACTGGTTCACATCCAAACACTAGGTAAAATGGGAATTGCTGGGTAGTGTTGTGCACCCTAACTCTGCTGACAAACAGTGCTTGCTCAATATACTCATTCCATTTACTTATAGCTCCATTTGCATATTTAGTCAGCATTTTTCCAAATGATCCATTAAGCTGCTCAGTCACTCCTTTAGTTCTTGTTGATATGCCAAAGTATTCAGATGTTTGATCTGCTGCATTTCCAGGTAGGCTTCCAATTTTTTGGCCATAGAGCTCTCTCCTCTAGCAGAAAAGATTTCCTTAGGGAATCCAAACCTCATTTGGAGCTCATTGCAGATGAAACTTGGAACTTGTTGCTCACTGGATACTGGTACAGCTCTGGCCACTGGCCATTTGGTGACATGGTCCATTGCTACTAAAATCCACTAATTACATTTTTTAGTAGTAGGCAGTCCTCCAATAAAGTCAATTCCCCATCTCTCAAGTGGTATTACTGGCTCAAAGGGAAAGAGTTCTGCAATTCTCTATGGTTGACCTTGGTTGATTTGGTAACTTTGGCATGTTTGCACTAGCTTTGCAATAACTTATTTCATTCTGGGCTACCATACTGTAGCTATACAAGGCTGTAGTTTCCTTTGATTCTAAGATGTCTGTATTCAATGTGCAGCTTATGTATTGAATCTAGGTGGGCAACACAGGGGTAATAGTATACTGGGCCTTCATCAACAATTAAACAGAGTGTTACATTCCTTACTACACACTTGCTAGCTTCATCCCTGATAATCTTATTGATATCTTCATTCACATCATCAGGAATGGCTTGGTCCTCCAACTACTTTGGTAACAGTCTAGGCCAATGTGATTCATGCACCAGGTTGAGTTGGGCAACTTGTCCTAGTATGGATAGGCATCAGCAGCTGTGTTAATCTTCCAAAGGCTGTGGACAAACTCTAGGTCAAATTGCTGAATGTATTCACTCCATCTTGTCAATCTTTTGGATAGTACTTTCTGAGTAAATATATTCTCAAGTGAGGCTTGATCAGTCTTAATTATGCACTTGACTCTTTTGGTGTAGCATATTCATGTCTTTAAGCAATGTATCATGACAGGCATCTCCTTCTCATGCACTGTATAGTTCTGCTCTGCTGAGTACAGTTTTGGGATTCAAAGCAACTGGGTATCCCTTTCCTTCATGCTCTTGGCTCAATACTCCACAAAGCACATTATCCAAAGTGTCTGTGCCAAAAGTCAACTCTTTTCTGAGGTCAGATATTCTTAAGCTTGGCTGCTTGGCAAGTTTATTCATATAGCATCCAAAATGCAGTCTCACAGGCTATGTCCCACTACAAGGTGTGGTCTTTATTGAGAATATCAGTCACAGGGGCTGCAACACTTGCAACGGACCTGAAAAATCTCTGATCATAGGAAAGCATTCCAAGATATGGTCTGTGCTCTGCAGTGCTATGAGGCTGCTTCAGGTTCTCAATAACTTCCACTTTCTTGGGGCTTAATGGCACTCTTGTGCTAGTTACTGTTGTAGGAGTCTTGGAGATATTGGAAGTGATTGCATGAACAAGTAGATTATGTGGTTTTCACTTAATGATTTATTGAATGTAAAAGTAGTATTTATACTTTTACCTGGTCTTGGCATTACAAACACGTAGAATAGGTTAAGAAAGGTCCCAAGAACATGTGTGCAAAGTTTGGGGCTGTTTGGACAACTTTGAGAATTTTCATGTTCTGGGTACCTGGTGTTTTGGTGAAAATATTCTAAGTAAATCCTGACAAGGAATTTGATCAGTATTCTCTAGGATTTGAAGGTAATGATCTAAGTGAGTAAGTTAGGTGAATATGTAGGTGAAATTACAAATTTTTACAACAGTTACCAGGTGTGCCTTATACTCAATATTTTTCTTGAAGAGCTCATACCTTGGTCTCCTAGGAGTGTCCTGAAGTCTGGGATTGGAAGTTCAAGTAGCAGCAGGTAGCAGTGCTCACACTAATCTACAAGGTGGCATACTGATAAAATGAATGATGTTTATTTTTGAGGGATTAGACTTGTTCCACTGAATAGTGCCACATAGTGCCAGCCTGTTTATAGTGCCGGATTGATCTGGCACCCTGTGGCACTATCTGGCATTATAATTTCTACCATGATGCTAGTGGTATGATACAGTGACTGGTAGTTTACCCAATCTTACTTATGTTGCTCATAATAGTGCTTTCCTTGCTTTATTCACTCTTCATAATGCTCCGGACACATTTCTTTCAGTGGATGTCTTCTTGTATGAGCATACTGTGCATTGATAAGTATCTTAACTATTTTACCTATTCTGCTGTTTTCACCTATATATGACTTTCCTCTGTATTTACCTGCTAATATGCTGAATCTCTTCAGATATCCAGATATGTGCTCTACCCTCACTCTGAAATGATTAAATAACTCATTGTAGAGCTTCTGCTTCCTGCTAAGCACACCATTCCTTGGCTTCCCATAAGCTGTAATACATCCTAGTCTCTGACAATCCTCTTCTATATAGGCTAAGTCTGCCATACATTTCTCCCCTCCACTGAATTCAGGATGATTCTCTACCCAGAGTGCTTTGTCATGCCTACTTCCAGCAAATGGCCCACTAAACCAGATGATGTTACCCTCAATGTCAGACAGTGCTTGAAACTTCACACAGTGTGCCTTGTACTTGCCAGAATAAAAGTGCCTCTGCCCTCTAGAAGGTCTGTTAATCCTCACTGGGAAGGTATCCAAAATACTCCTGATATGGTACCTGTTGCTGAACACTCTGGGATATGGAAGTCTATTGGAGCTTCTGAACCTAGTATTCCAAGCTTGCTCTAAGTCATTCATACCCTCTGCAAGGTGGTTCTCCATTGCTGTCAGCTGGGAATGAAATCTTCTAGGACTTTTGTTGCCATGGATGGTGGGATGAGACCTTGTAGGGCAATAGTTCTTGTAATAGCAGAGAAGCTTAACAAGGGATCTTCTTGAGTAGTTTGGGGCAGATGGTGCACAGTACTTGGAATAGATCTCCTCTAGTGTGTCAAAAGGAAATCCAGTGGTAATGATGGGATTGATGATAAAAGACCACTCAGATGAGTAAGTCATATTAAAATTGGTGGATGATTGTATGGAGGTTGTTTGAATTGATTTGGCGCAATCTACATTATTTATCGGATTTTTAATGCATTATGATTAAATCTCCATCATTGCCATGTATCCCATCATCATGTTGCAAAAATCATTCACAAACAATGCCTTGGTACTTTTATTGATGCTTTACTCATAGGCCTATAATCAAATAGGAAATTGGCAATTGATATGATCTAATCCATGTCAACACAATCTGAGATGCATCATGCATAATGTATTGAAAATTCAACAATCACATTAGTTTTCATATATATATCAGACTTGTTCCGTTGGATAGTGTCACATAGTGCCAGCCTGTTTAAGGTGCCGGATTGATCTGGCACCCTATGGCACTATCTGGCATTATAATTTCTACCATGATGCCAGTGGTATGATACAGTTACTGGTAATTTTACTCAATCTTACTTATGTTGCTCAGAATAGTGCTTTCCTTGCTTTATTTACTCTTCATAATGCTCCAGACACATTTCTCTCAGTGGATGTCTTCTTGTATGAACATACTGTGCATTAATAAGTATCTTAACTATTTTACCTATTCTGCTGTTTTCACCTATATATGACTCTCCTCTGTATTTACCTGCCAATATGCTGAATCTCTTCAGATATCCAAATGTGTGCTCAACCCTTACTCTGAAATGATTAAATACCTTATTGTAGAGCTTCTGCTTCCTGCTAAGCACACCATTCCTTGGCTTCCTATAAGCTGTTATACATCTAATCTCTGACAATCCTCTCCTATATAGGCTAAGTCTGCCATACATTTCTCCCCTCTACTGAATTCAGGATGATTCTCTACCCAGAGTGCTTTGTCATGCCTACTTCCAGCAAATGGCCCACTAAACCAGATGATGTTACCCTCAATGTCAGACAGTGCTTGAAGCTTCACACAGTGTGCCTTGTACTTGCCAGAATAAAAGTGCCTCTGCCCTCTAGAAGGTCTGTTAATCCTCACTGGGAAGGTATCCAAAATACTCCTGATATGGTACCTGTTGCTGAACACTCTGGGATATGGAAGTCTATTGGAGCTTCTGAACCTAGTATTCCAAGCTTACTCTAAGTGATTCATACCCTCTGCAAGGTGGTTCTCCATTGCTGTCAGCTGGGAATGAGATCTTCTAGGACTTTTGTTGCCATGGATGGTGGGATGAGACCTTGTAGGGCAATAGTTCTTGTAATAGCAGAGAAGCTTAACAAGGGATCTCCTTGAGTAGATTGGGGTTGATGGTCCACAGTACTTGGAATAGATCTCCTCTATTGTGTCAAAAGGAAATCCAGTGGTAGTGATGGGATTGATCAGAAAAGACCATTCAGATGAGTAAGTCATATTACAATTGATGGATGATTGTAAGGAGGCGGTTTGAATTGATTTGGCACAATCCGCGTTATTTATCTGATTTTTAATACATTATGGTTAAATCTCCATCAATTGCCATGTATCCCATCTTTATGTTGCAAAAATCATCTGCAAACAATGCCTTGGTACTTTTATTGATGCTTTAATCATAGGTCCAGTATCAAATAGGAAATCTGCAATTGATGTGATCTGATCCGTGACAACGCAATCCAAGATGCATCATGCATAATATATGGAAAATTCAGCATTCACATTAGTTTTCATATATATTTCATATAAGACCAGGTTGATGCCAATATACCGCTGTATAAGTATCCAAATCCGTTGCTATGGTCCCCATACCAAGCCTCAACTCATCTTTAGTACAACCCAGACAAAACCCATCCCCCAGCTCACAGGCGCGGTCCAGACCGGAGAAGTCAATGTTGGATCCGTTCAAGTTCTTGCCAAATGATTTTAGTATGGCCCAAGTGTCTATGATGATCCTTCATACAGATATTTGGGCACTACTGATTAATCTAGCAGAACTAGATACCTCAGAGAGTCGACAAAGATGGAAGAATTTGAGTAGAAAGCTGTGGCATGAGTTCTACATCAAGATGCCAGCCAATGTATGGAAAAAGATATATAACAAGACAAGTATTGAAATCAAGAATGAGCTGAGAGTAAGGGGATTTGACAAAGAAGCCACGCAGGAACAAATTTGGGCGCAATTTGCACAGTACGGGCTGGACACATCTGTTTGTGCCTCAACATTGGGAACCAAAGAGATTTTGAATGAGTTTTTGCCTCAAATGACTAATGTACTACGTGATATATTAGTAGAGCTAAGTGGCTTCCGAGAGCAATATACATAGGACTCATCCAGGCAACTGCTCCAAAGTATCAGACAGAGGGTAAGTGAATACCATGAGGAATCAGATGGTGAGCTCCAAGAGGAAGAATACAGACCGCAAGCAACATTGTCCAGATTGTGCCAGCACGCCTTGCTGGATTCCCTACCAACTCTTGCAACCACAGCGCGCCGGCGCATGTCAGTCCAGACCACGCCAACACCCTTTACCAGAACGCCCTGCGTCAAGTCAACGCGCATTGACTCTATGCACGTTGGGTCAACGCGCGCGCTTCAGACCAAAACTACAAGAACTTGCCAAACTGCTCATTTAGACGCAAGTCCATTGGAGCGGACCGAGTCGCGTCAACATGTGGCATCACATTGAACTCAGCGAAGGGCCATCTCAACGTGTCAAGGCGCGCCTGCGCGTGCCGTTTTGCCTGACCATCAGCAAGTTACTTCTGCTGAACTGACTGATGATGACCAACATGAAGTGCCTCAACCACCAGAACCCTTGGCAAGTAAAAGATCAAGTCAGCGTGTGGCACTACAGGCCAGTTCAGTTGGTTCAGTTGGAGCAATTCAGCGCGGCCAAGCTGCTGCATTGCACTCATCAACTAGGAGGCAAAATACTGACTACAAATTCACAAGTAGCCAAGATGATAGTCAGCCAGGAGGTAGTATAGGTGTGCAAAGTGAGTCACTACCAAATGCTTCAGTAGTAATCCCTGTGAGAAAAAAACCCAGGAGAAGATGATGAGATTGCTTTGAATTGCTATTATTTGTAATGATCCCAACAACCCATTTTTTTTGCGATCCAAATCAAGCCTTTGCAAATCAGTGATCATCAAATTTTTGATATAAGTAATATCAAGGTCATCTCATATCTGAGACAGAACCCCTATAAATAAACACCCTGCATATATATACATCATCTGTAATACCAGTGCAGCTATTGGATCTGTTTTGCACCTACCCAATTGCTTGTGTGCTAGCTATGACACCTTGTCCAATCACTAGGATCAGGGATTTACTTGCTCAATGGGCAAAATGGGATATTTGATGGCAAATCAGGTAGCTTTTTCAGTAGTCAATGAGCCAATTAGGGGCTGCCAGCTTCAGGATACTTTTGGACCAATAAACCACTGAGTTACCGTCCAATTGGAGTGAGGGTAACCAAGATGGTAAGTATCAGTGTAGTTTATAGTGTGATACACATTTATTTCCATTTACATTAAAGAAACATATCCAAATACTGGATTTTACCTGCCATTATAGCGGTATCCAATCGCACACGTGATGCAAACATTACAAGTTGGCGCAATCATCCGTGCCAACCTCATTGTGTCAGATTGTGCCATAGTGTGCAAGATTGTCCCGCATAGTGCAAAATTGTCCAAGCACCATCCTGCCTTCTGGTAGCTATAATATTGCGCCCAACTGTTCTTTACAACCACAGATTGCACCGTGCGCCCTGGCACAGTACAATGGAACAAGTCTATCATATAAGATCAGTTTGATGCCAATATACTGCTGTATAAGTATCCAAATCTGCTGCTATGGTCCCCATACCAAGTCTCAACTCATCTTTGGTACAACCCAGACAAAACCCATCCCTCAGCTCACAAGCGCAGTCTGGACTGGAAAAGTCAATGTTGGATCTGTTTGAGTTCTTGCCAAATGATTTTAGTATGGCCCAAGTGTCAATAATGAGCCTTCATACAGATATTTGGGCACTTCTGATTAATCTAGCAGAACTAGATACCTCAGAGAGTTGACAAAGATGGAAGAATTTGAGTAGAAAGCTGTGACATGAGTTCTACATCAAGATGCCAGCCAATGTATGTAAGAACATATCTAACAAGACAAGTATTGAAATCAAGAATGAGCTGAGAGTAAGGGGACTTGATGAAGAAGCCGTGCAGGAACAATTCTGTGTGCAATTGCACAGCACAAGCCGGATGCATCTGTTTGTGCCTCAACTTTAGGAACCAAAGAGATTTTGAATGAGTTTATGCCTCAAATGACTAATGTACTACGTGATATATTAGTAGAGCCAAGTGGCTTCTGAGAGCAATATACACAGGACTCATCCAGGCAACAGCTCCAAAGTATCAGACAGAGGGTAAGTGAATACCTTGAGGAATCAGATGGTGAGCTTCAAGAGGAAGAATACAGACCACAAGCAGCATTGTCCAGATTGTGCCAGTACACCTTGCTGGATTCCTTACCATCTCTTGCAACTACAGCATGCCGGCACACATCAGTCCAGACTGCGCCACAACCCTTTACCAGAATGCCCTGCATCAAGTCAATGCCATTGAGTCAGCATGTGCTTCAGAGCAAAACTACCCAAACTTGCCAAACTGCTCATTTAAACATGAGTCCATTGGAGCAGACCAAGTCATGTCAACATGCAGCATCACATCAAACTCAGCCAAGGGCCATCTCAATGCATCAAGTTGCACCTGCACATGCCATTTTGCCTGACCATCAGCAGGTTACTTCTGGTGAACTGACTGATGATGACCAACATGAAGTGCCTCAACCACCAGAACCCTTGGCAAGTAAAAGATCAAGTCAGCGCATAGCACTCCAGGCCGGTTCAGTTGGTTCAGTTGGAGCAATCCAGCGCGGCCAAGCTGCTGCATTGCACTCATCAACTAGGAGGCAAAATACTGACTACAAATTCACAAGTAGCCAAGATGATAGTCAGCCAGGAAGTAGTATAGGTGTGCAAAGTGAGTCACTACCAAAGGCTTCAGTAGTAATCCCTGTGAGAAAAAAACCCAGGAGAAAATGATGCAATTGCCTTGATTTGCTATTATTTGTAATGATCCCAACAACCCATTTTTTTGCAATCCAAATTGAGCCATTGCAAATCAGTGATCATCAAATTTTTGACACAAGTAATATCAAGGTTGTCTCACATCTGAGACAGAACCCCTATAAAGAAACACCCTGCGTATATTTACATCATCTGTAATACCAATGCAGCTATTGGATCTGTTTTGCACCTACCCAATTGCTTGTGTGCTAGCTATCACACCTTGTTCAATCACTAGAATCAGGAATTTACTTGGTCAATGGGCAAAATGGGATATTTGATGTCAAATCAGGTAGCTTGTTTAGTAGCTAATGAGCCAATTGGGGGCTGCCAGCTTCAGGATACTTTTGGTCCAATTAACCACGGAGATACTGTCCAAGTGGAGTGATAGTAACCAAAATGGTAAGTATCAGTGTATTTATAGTGTGATACACATTTATTTCCATTTACAATAAAGAAACATATCCAAATATTGGATTTTACCTGCCATAATAGAGGTATCCAATTGCGCACATGATGCAAACATTACAAGTTGGCGCAATCATCCATGCCAACCTCATTGTGTCAGATTGTGCCATAGTGTGCAAGATTTCCGCACATAGTGCAAAATTGTCCAAAAACAATCCTGCCTACTGGTAGCTATAATATTGCGCCCAATTGTTCTTTACAACCACAGATTGCACCATGCACCCTGGCATGGTACAATGGAACAAGTCAAATAAGCACTTATTGAAAAAATCTAATTTGTTTTGCTCTGATTCAATCCTGACAATTGGTGGACTTGAGATCAGGTTTTTGTCAACATCTGATGTCATTTTTTGTGAAAATTTTGAGTTTTCATCAAACAAAATGTCCCTGAATTTGATCAGCTTCTTTGCCTTGGTATCATAGTGTTGGTGTACTTCACTCTCATTGCAATAGCCCAAAAATATGCATTTGACACCTCTGGTGTAAATTTGACTGAACTCCAGGCAGTGTCTTAGCATGTTCTCTACACCCAAATATTCTTAGATATTCTGCACATGGTCTGTATCCATACCATGCTTCAAAGGGAGTAGAATCACAAACCATAGTATTACAACTCCCATTGTAAGGTATACAGCTGTGGCAAGTGATTCTGCTCTAATATTATAGGTTGATCTATGTTCATGATACTAAATCTTACCATATCAATTATTGATCTGCTTCCACAGTCTGTTGCTCTACTTTGCCTTGGGGAGTATGGTATGCTGTAGTGGGATGACAGTGATACCCACTGACAGATGTGATCATTCCCATATTTTCTACTTCCCTATTTCTCTACTACACTTATTTTAGTTTTGTCCCATTTGGCTTACCTGATCAGTACTATCCCACAAGCTGGTTGACTATCACACCTGCTTACCTTGTTGCATAGGTTATTCCTCACTTTATGAAAGATTACTTGCAGCAAGTGCTTCTATATTTGGCAAGTACCCATGTCAGTAGCTGTGACATGTGATCAACCCATGCACCATCCCTACCATTTACATACCATATACGGTATCCCTATGTTATGCAGGTTTCTGGGTACTGTTTCCTGATTGGTTGGATGTGCTGTGCCTCTTAGAACCTTCAGGCACCTACTTAGAGCATTCTTAGGTCATTCTGATGTCATTAAGATTTCTATTTCATATCCAGAACCAACTGGGACACCATAATTGGTAGTCACTTAGCCAGTGAGAAAAGTATATAAGGGAGGCTATCCCTCAACAATATATCATCATCCCTTTTATCAATATACTAACTTGTTGATTGGTGCAATCACTGCTACCTGCCACTACCTGAACTTCCAACCCCAGACCACAGGTCACTTCCAGGAAACCATGCTGACAGCCAACTGACCTTGGAGGCACTACTTGCAAGGAACACTTAGAGTAGGTATCTTTTATTTTATTTGATCCTTTCCAAGTTTGTTCTTGGGCAGGCAAAGATACTTTTCTGTCTTTGTAACTATTGACCACTGCTGCATTCTTATCAAGTCCCTGCTGGTGGAGTTTACAGTTGTTTTTACTTTGGAAGCTTTAGTACTTTGTCATCTCAAAGGAAGTTGAACCCAGCATATACTTTTGTTAAGACACAAACTAAGTTGAGGATTGTAGCTCAATAGTTCTCCCTTGACAAGCTTGTGGCTTTATTCCCCATCACATTAGTTTAGAGACAGAACCCAAGTATTCCTAGCAAGCTTTTGCCAGAGGTTATCACACTCAGCAAATACCCCACACACAAAACACTTGGGAAGTGTTGGATGTATATCTCCCTTGGACTTATACACCACCACAACACAGTCTCTTGCTTGATTTAATGTATTTTGCAGAAGTGGATAAAGAATTTTTAGGTATATTCTCCACCAGTTTTTCCCTCTAACATGGCTTTGAGCTCCCTGAGCTTTGACAGAGCTTCTTCCTTTCTCTCCAAGAAGTAGACCTATATGTATCTAGTATAACCATCAATCAAAGTGATTAAATACTTCTTCCTGCCTAAGGATAAATTTTACATAGGCCCACATAGATCTGAGTGAATTAGATCTAATTTTTTCTTAGTTTTGATTAGCCTAGAGCTCTTCAATGGCTGTATGGCTTGCTTCCCATAAATACAGGCTTCACAGTCCTCCAAGTTAGCTGGGAGAGCAGTTTTTTTTCAAAAATTAGCTGATTTTGGATCATTTTGCATAAATAATCAAAATGGATGTGTCCAGTTCTCCTGTGCCAGTTGGTGTCTCTTCACTTATATTACTTATATTGGCATTCATGTATGATGGCATTTTGGGCACCATTATGATCAGTGATTCTGCAACTTGAATTGTCAAAACTGCAACAGAGTTGTTCTGCAGTGACCTTACTTACAGATAGTAGGTTGTTGGCTATTTCTGGTACATAAAATACTTCTTTAATGGTAAGGGTATGGCTTCCTTCACTATGTCTAAGGCTTACCTGAATAGTTCCTTCTCCTACTGCATGAAGTGTTCTATTGTCCCCCATGAAAACCTTCTTAGTTGGAATTTCTAGATATTAGGTGAGAAGTACTTTTTGGTGTGTAAAGTGTTCAGATGCTCCAGAGTTAATATGACATGTCTGAGAGTCCTTGTGTGGGGTCATATTTAGTGCAGGTATGAGTAGTCTATCTTCAGTTGTTGCAGCATTTCCATATTCAGGCTTTTTCCACTGACTATCTCTCATTTAAAGTACCAGTCTGATGTGTGTCCTTTCCTTGTGCAGTAGTTGCAAAACAAGTTGGTATTGCCTTAAGAAGGTCTTGGGCATCTCCTTGGTTGGCTATCATGTCTTATTAAAGCATCTTCTTTTTCATTTGTATTGGCACCAGATTTTCCTAATTTTTTATCCAGGAGCCTGCCATGTACACAATTTAAGATCAAATCTACAGTTATGGACTCTTAGGCTGATACAAAGCCCAAAACCTCTCTGTCAGGCTATTCAGGCTTGTTACTATTATATCCTCATCAGTAGCTGGTATGCCCACCAATTCCATCTTATCCACCTGCAGGGTAACTCTGCTAATTGGATTTTTCATTTCTTCTGCTGGCAGCATCTTCGTAGTAAAGAATTCTCATCTAAGATGCTCTTTCTTGGCAGCTGAACATGACTGGTAGTTGTCTTCTAATGCCTGCCAGGAATTTTTTGCTTTTTTTGCTCTTGAGCATTGAGTTAGCAATTTGTCTTTGACATAAAGGCAAATGCAGCTAAAGACAGTTTATTCTCTCTTCTGGTACTTTAAGAAATCCGGTCACATGTTTTGAGGAGGGCTTTCTTCTCCCATGGCAATATCCTCCGGCCTCATTCTTGTAGCTGCATCTTCAAATGTACCTTCCACACTTGGAAGTCAGATCTATCCAGCATTTCAGCAGAGGGAAGAATTGCTGTAATAGCAGTAGTAGACATTGCAGAGAGTGACAGCCTGGGGCTCATAATCTGTTGTAGAGTCTTAGAGATATTGGAAGTTATTGGCAGAACAAGTAGATTTTGTGGTTTTCACTCAATGATTTATTGAAATGTAAAAGTTGTTGTAAAATTTGTAATTCCACCTAAATATTCACCTAACTTAGTCACTTAGATCACTACCTTCAGATCCTAGAGAAAACTGACCAAACACCTTGTTGGGATTTACTTAGAATATTTTACCAAAATACCAGGTACCCAGAACATGAATAATTGATAAGTTGTCCAAATAGCCCCAAACTTTGTGCACATGTTTTGCATGGTACAATGGAGTATGTATAATCAACTTGCCCTCCCAATCACTTCTGATATCTTCAAGACTCTTACAGCAGGCTATGAGCCCCAAGCTGTCACTCACTTCATTGTCCACAACTACTATTACTGGAATATCTCTTTTTTGAAGAGCTAGATGAATCTCACTACCATGTGTGGAAGGTGAACTTAAAGATGCAGCCACAGGAATGAGGCCTTTGGGATATTGTCATGGGAGCAGAAAGCCCTTCTAAAGATGTAGGAACAGAAGCCTCAAGGTACATTACCCTATTAGTTGATGAGATGGAATCTTCAAGTGTACAAACAACTGATAAAGATATGATGGTCACTATCCTGAATAGCCTCACAGACAAGCTTCAGGGCTCAATATCAGACTTAGTGACCAGAAATGAAGATCTGATCTAAATTATGTATATCAAAGTGTCCTGGATGAAGAATTAAGAAAATTAACCATTAATAAGAAGGAAAAAGAAAATGCCTTAATAAGCAATGCTAATCAAACAAGGAGGTACTCAAGATCCTTCAGAGGCAACAGCAAAAAAAATCACTACAAACAATGATTCTGAGATGGAGTGTATTGACTCTGGAGCATCTTGACACTTCAGACACCAAGAAGATTATTTACTGAATTTCAAAAAATTTCAATTAGGAAGGTTCTCATGGGTGACAATGGAACTCTTGATGCAATTAGAGAAGGAAATATCCAAGTAATCCCTAAAAGAAGTGAAGAAAGCCACACACTTACCTCTGAAGCACTACTCTTTGTACTGAAAAAAGCCAAGAACCTACTATCTGTAAGCAAGTCCACAGCAACAGAACTCAGTTTCAGCTTTGAAATTCTGAATGCATGATCACTGGTCAAAATGGTATCCAAACTATATTAGGTATCAGAGATCAGAATCTCTACATGTTGACTTATATTTCATCATATCTGGAAGCTAATATAAGTAACATAAGTGAAGAAACACCAATACTTTGGCACAGGAGGTTTGGACATATCAATTTTGATTTTTGCGCAAAATGATCAAAGATCAGCTGTTTTCCAGAGTAAACATTGATCCCTCACTAGTCTGAAGCACTGTGAAGCCTGCATATATGGGAAACAAGACAGATAATTGTTGAAAGCTGTGGGTTAACTTAAACTAGGAACAAATTAGATCTGATTCACTCAGATCAGCGTGGACCTATTAGACATTTTTCCTTGGGTAGGATGAGTTACTTGATCACTTGTATTGATGATCATACAAGATACACATGGGTCTCCTTCATGGAAAGAATGCAAGAAGCTCTGTCAAAGTTCAGGGAGCTTAAAGCCACAATGTACAGCAAAACTGATGAAAAAATCAGGAAAACCACTCAGATAATATTGGGTAATATACCTTGAAGTTCCTCATCCATTTCTGTAAAGCTCATGGGAAAAAGCAAGAGACTACTGTACTATACTCCCCACAGCAAAATGGAGTGAAAGAATCTATAGACAGATCAATAGTTGATATAGCAAGATATATCAGCCATTTTCAATAATATCCCATGGGTTTAGGGCAGTATCTGTTGGTACTTCTGTATACTTTAAAAGTAGGTTTTATAGCAGGATACTTTGTGACTCTACATCATTTGAGGCATGGTTTGTATATTGCTCAAGTACAGAACATCTAAGAGTATTTGGGTGCAAGCATATGCCATGAAACTGATAAGAAATCAGTCAAAATTTGAGCCAAAAGGTGCAAGTTGCATACTCTTGGACTACTGCAATGAACGTAATCCAAATAGACTTTGTAAGCCAAAGCAAATAAGCTGATCAAGTATACGGATATGCTGTGTGATGACAATTCAAATTTTTGCAAAAAATGGCATTCAATAATGAGGGAATTCCAATTGCATGTCCACCAATTCTCATTATTGAGTAACAGCAAAACAGGGAAAGCTTTCTTAACTCCAGCGGACCCTATAAGTGTGGTTCAACCAGTATCAGTACCAAGAAGTACTCCAGAGGCTGTTATTTGGTATTACAAACCAGGGGCTCCAACCAAACCAGAAATAGCTCAAATTACTATAACAATGAGGGTGCAAACTTAGCTTATGTCTATTCATTCCATACTGATGAGCTGCAGACTGTGAAAGGGGCCCTGAATAGCCCTGACACAAAGGTTTGGATATTTGCAATCACCAAAAAGGATCAGGCCTTATGGAAAATTAACCGTGGGACTTAGTGAAATTACCAATCAACTAATAATCCATTTGATGCAGATGGGTCTTCAACACAAAATACCAAGCAGATGACACAATTGAAAGATATAAAGCAAGACTTTTGGCCAAAGGCTACTTTCAAATAAAAGGATTTGACTATAGTCAGACCTATGTGCAAGTATCCAAATTTAATTCCATCAGATTAATATTGGTTATTGCAGCTAAATATAGATTTTTTGTACATTATATGGATACAACAGCTGCATTTTTGAATGGGGAACTTGATGAGGATGTATACTTGGGCCAGCCTGATGTGTTGGAGGACCAGGATAACTCCACTTGGTCTGCATGCTTAAAAAATCACTTCATGGCCTTAAACAATAACTAACAGCCTGAAACTGCAAGATAGACTCATATTTAGATTCATTAAGTTTCCAAAGGAGTAATGTTGGCTATATTATCTGCTATAAGCCAGATAAAGCAAATCCATCCCATCTAAGGAATACAAGATGTTCATTCTAAGAGAACTCAGCTACTACTTAGGGATGAAGTTCTCCATAGACAGATGGATCCAGACTATCACCCTAAATCAGTCCAAATGTATTCAAGACATACTTGAAAATTATCAAGTGGAAGACTGTAGACCAGCAGATATTGCAATGGAGACAAACCTTAGTCAAGACCCAACCAAATTAAGAGAGCTTGGTGCCTTCTGAAAGCCCAGAACCCTCTTAACAATCTATGGCTGGCAGTCTAATGTATATAATACTTGGAACACATCCAGATATCTCATATTTAGTAGGAGTTGCTGGCCAGTATAATTAGAACTATGGATCTGACTATATTGCAGAGGCTGAGCAGATTTTAGATACATAAAAGGAACTATTGATACCAGCTTAAGGTACACCTTTAAGGATTCAGAACATGATCTTATGGGATACTGAGATGCAGACTGGTGACAAAATTCAGGACACAGAAGAACCACTACAGAGCCAGAGTATATGGCAGCCTGTGAAACTACAAAAGAAGCAATGTGGTTGAGAAAGCTTCTCAAAGGTTTAGGCCTATGTCAAATGCTCTCAATTACTTTATTTCAAGATAAATAAGGATGTGCACAACTAGGCAGAAATCCAACTTTCCATGTGGTATTAAGCACATGGATATTAGATTTCTTTTCATATTTAAAGCTACAGAGAATAACTCAGTTAACTTAGTTTACTGTACTACAAATGAAAGATTGCAGGCATATGACCAAACCAATAGCTAGAGACAAATTTGAATTTCTTAGGCCAGAATCAGGACTAGTCAGCATGAGCATTTTGCTGTGTAGTAATGCTGAAAGAGCTTGTAATTCAACCTGAATACTTACCTAGTTTAGTGTCTTAGGTCATTACATGCAAATCTCAGATAATATTGACCAAATTCCTTGCTGGTACCCAGAATATTTACACCAAATATTAGGTGCCCAGAACATGAAAATTCTCAAATTTGTCCAAACAGCTTCAAGCTTCACACACATGTTCTTGGGACCTTTCTAAACCAATACTACATGCTCATTATGCCAATACCATGTAGAGGTATACATACTACTTTTACATTCAAAAAAGTTGTTTAAGTGAAAGCCACATAATCTACTTGCTCTCCCAATCACTTCCAATATTTCCAAGACCATACTGCATAAAAAACATTTACTTGGATGCAATAGCCAATATTGATCTGATGGATTCAAACTTGGCTACTGGTGCAAATGTTTCAGTGTTATCCAGTACTTTAGTCTAAGTGCATTCTTTGGCCATGGGACTTGATTTGCATTGTTCATATGATCTATTGGCCATTTATTTTGTCTTGAAACCCACCAGCATCCAATTGAATCTTGGTTGATTGGTTATTTGATTTTGTCCTTAGCCAGACTTTCCATCAGGGCCTGTTACACCTCAGTCCTTGCATATCTCCAAAGCTCTCCCTGAGGGTTATTTAGTGCCTCTTTTACAGCTTGGGGCTCAGCAGTATGGACTGAATAGGCATAGGCTAAATTTGTAACTTCATTGATGTAACAAATTGAGCTATTTCTTATCTAGTTGGATCCCCTGCCTTGTAGTACTGGAGTAAATCACTTCAGGTATCTTGGACACTGATTCAGGCTGAATCTCACCTGTGGAATCCTCTAGAGAGAAAAAACATCATTGTTTTGCTCTGATACAATTGTGACAATTTGTTGACTTGAGATAGAATTTTTGTCATCATGTGTGGCCACATTGTGTGAATACCTTATAGTTTCATCAAAAAACACATCCCAGAACTTGATTAGCTTCTTTGCATTGGGACTTTTGTGTCTGTATGCCTCACTATCAATGCAGTAGCCCTGGGATATTTATTCTACACTTTTTGGTTTATATTTCAACTGATGTCCCAGCAGTTTCTGGGCATATTCTGTGCAGCTAGATGTTCTTAGGTGTTCTGCCATTGGTGTGTATCTATACTGTGCCCCAAATGGAGTTGACCTGCAGGATATTTTGCTATAACTCCTATTTTCAATTTATACAGCTGTAGCAACTGATTTTGCCCAAAGATCATAGAACAATACATGATCATGGATCATAAATCTTGCCATATTATTTATTCACCAGTTTGCATATTCTGACATTATATTTTGCTGTGGGGAGTATGGTATGATATTCTTTTGCTTTATCCGCTGAGCTTTGCAGAAGTGGATGAAGAGTTTTGAGGTATTTTCTCCACCATGGAGATGGCAAATTTTCTTGATTACTTGCCAGTTTCTCTCTACACCATGGCTTCAAATTCCCTGGGATTCAACAGAGCTTTTTCTTTCCTTTCCATAAAGTGGATGCACATGTGTCTGTGTGATCATCACTAAGTATGAGTGAATATATCAATATGCCAAGGATGAATTATGCATGGATCTATGCAGATCTCAGGGAATTAGATCTAAATTTTTCCTAATTCTAACTAACACAGAACTCATGAGCAGGCACATGGCTTGGTTTCCATATTTGCAGGCTTTAAAGTGCTCCAAATGAGCTGAGGATCAGTTTTTACTCCAGAAAATAGCTGGTTTTACCATTTGGTGCAAAGTTTCAAATTAATGTGTCCAAATCTCCTGTGCCATAGCATAGATGCTTCTTAACTTAAGCTACCTATATTGGCCTCCAGATACAATGGGATATAAGTCAGATTGTATAGAATCTGGTCTTGGATACCTGGAGCATTATGAGCACCACATTGATCTGTGACCTTGTGTACAGAAGAGTCAAAACTGGAATGGAGTCCTTCTGAAATGGCCTTGCTTACATATAGTAGGTTTTTGGCTATTTCTGATATATAGAGTACTTCTTTTAACAGTAGGTTTGTTGCATCCTTCACTACTTCTGAGGTTTACTTGGATAATTACCAGCTCAACTGCATCAAGTATTCCATTGTCACCCCTGGAAACCTTCTTAATTGCAATTTCTAGATTTTGGATAAAGAACTCTTTTTGGAGTATAAAGTGTTAAGATACTCCAAAGTCAGTATATCACACCTAAGTGCACCTGTTTGTGGTCATATTTAGCTCATATATGAGTAGTCTATCCTCAGTTGCTACAGCATTTCCATATTCAGGCTTTCTTGCTATCATTACACTTTTGGATGCACCAGTCTGATATGTAACCTTTCCTTTTACAGTGGCTGCAAGGAAGGTTACTGTTGCCTTCAAATGTCTTGAGTACTTTTGTTGGTGATTACCATTGCTTATCAAAGTATTTACTCCTTCCTTCTTATTGGCATGCGATTTTCTTAATTTCTCACCCATGAGCCTTCCATATACCTAATATAAGGTCCAGTCTTCAGTGCTGGACTCTTGGGCTGTTGAAAGACCCTGATACCTCTCTATCAGGCTATTCAGGAGGGTAACTATCCTATCTTCATCAGCTATCTGTATACCCACTGGTTCTGGACTGGGTAGTTAGAGCCATCCAACTTTTCAGAAGAGGGAAAATTTTGAGGATTAGCAATAGTAGAGCTTGCAGAGAGTGACAACTTAGGGATTATAGCCAGTTATCAGAATCCTGGAGATATTGGAAGTCATTGGGAGAACAAGCAGGTTATGCAGTTTTTGCTTAATGATATATTGAGTGTCAAAGCAACATTTGTGCTTTTACATAGTCTTGGCAAAACAAACACAAAGAACATGTTTGGGAAGATCCCAAGAGCATTTATGCAAAGTTTGGGGCTTTTTGGACAAATTGACAAATTCTTATGTTCCAAATACCTGATATCTAGGTGAAAATATTTGAAATAAATCCCAACAAGGAACTTGGTCAGTATTCTCTGGGATTATTCTAAGTGAATCCCAACAAGGAATTTGGCCAGTATTCTCTAGAATTTGTAGGTAATGATCTATGTGACAAAGTTAGGTGAATATTTAGGAGAATTACAAATTTTTTACAACAAGGATAACTCTTCGCAAATATTCAAAGTCCCAATGAGCAAGAATATCAGTAAATGTATACTAGTATTGTAGAAATGCACAATAGTGCACCAAAGGCAGCCAGGGTATCATTGCATGCCCATGATGAACTACAAGGAGCAGGTGCCTTAGTGTTGTCTTGATGGGACCCTGACAGTATGATCCAGATCTCATCCACCCCCAGATTCACCTGAATATCCATGATGGACAGCATACATCTTCTATGTCATCCAAATAAGACCTGTACAGCATGCACAGCTTCCTTGAGCTCATTACAAAGTTTTTTTACATCACATGATTAGTGCCACCCACCCACCCCTGTCCAAAGAAAAAATAGGTATATCCAGTACTCTCACTATGTTTAAGCACGGCGTTAATAGCCCACTGAGTATCCTCCAAGTAAATATGGATTTATGTTGTACCATGTCAGTCACTGATGAATAGTTCACAAACGGATATTGTATCCGCAATGGCAGATGTTAGTCAACTTCTCCAACATCCGAAATCTGATCAAACCAGTGATTAACCAGGTTTGCATGCCTGGCCAAGCCCAAGTCTTGTTCATATCAAACATTACAGGACTGTAAGCTTAGGGGCTCATGGCTTGGGAAGGAAAGCGTGGAAGATGGGAAGGGGACTTGGGCTTACCAGCTCTATAGACCATCCCTTTGGGTTGACTAAGGCTTGGTGGTAGTTTGACAATAAGCATCACGCTATGCATCCCTGGATGCAGCACCACTGAAGAAATAGTTTGTCCCGGTTAGTTGATGCCTCTTCTGTACTCTGACATTGGAATCTTGTGTGACTGGCGCCCAACATTTGATAGGCTGCCTTTATGGGAGGGTCTCAAGGATCTTCAAAGGCTGATCAAGGGGATCCAAAACAGGTGCCTACTGAGACCACCACCCCCTCCTACTGACTACAGGATAGAGTTTCACCCGGTGTAAGTTATAGTATGAGAAGGTTTGCTAGCATAGATCCCCAAAGGTTGTGATAGTACGGTTGTGGATCATTGGCACTTGGTAGCATAGAGAGTATGAAGCGTTACTAGAGCCACCGCTTCAGAGATGATCCTACATCAGGTTGAAACACGATCAGTAGGTACCACATCCTCTCACGAGATTCCTCTAGTCCAATGACGTTCTTGGTGGGATCTGCCACTCGCCAACTCTAGCAACCACGACCTCCTACAGCCTGACTGCAAGGACGGTGGTTGCTCACCACAAGATTGATGCGAATGCTCAGGCCCAACCATACTCGCCCTCTGAGTCCCAGAGAAATGGTAGGACGCGATAGAGGGATGCGCGTCCACAGCCACTCTCCCCCAAGGGATAGGTTGGGAAAATTCATCACCCGTCCCCTTGGATATATTCCCATTCGGGCCTATCTGGGAAGTTGATTGGCTAATCACTCAAGACATGAGGCACCATTCCTTCGCAGGATGGGAGGATAGTCGGAAGTGACTGAGGATGGGTCAAGGGAATCAACGACGTTGAGTGAGCTCATCTTCAAGCCCCGTTATCCCGCCTGACTGCAAAGTACCCCGGTCACAGGCCAATGTGAACACCAGGTCGACGTGATTTTCTCTGATGAACCACCAGTCGTTAGGGAGAACGCCCAGTATGTTAGTGTACCTCGTGTCCATAACCATTGCACGCCATCAATGCAGTGAGGAATGCCATACCACCCCTGTCGCCAAGCCCCTTTCGATCATGATCATCTTACGGGAATACAAAGGTTTATTTACACATAGTACATAGAAGTACAGTTCGTCACAAGCGCTTCGTTTTAAATTAAAGCAGTAGAAAGGGAAAGAAACCTAGGGCCCCCACATTCCGCAACGCCACCCGAGATCTCCGACTTGGCAACTACTGGGCAACGGTGAGAAGGCGACGACCAGGCCGAATTGGAGGATACCTCTTGACCAGAGAGAACAGCCGTTGGTCCACCGGCAGGAACGCCGTGCTCTTCTTGTACAACTTGAGGTGGTAAGGGTAGCCCAGCTGGGTTGGGAACGCTTCGTTGGGAGAATGGCACTCAAAAGGATATCGCGATGGTGGTGGGGGTTGCTCCGAGGGGTACGCCATGAGCGAAGCGGTGGGGGAGACTCCCGGGCTCTCGGGGTCGACAAAGTTGGACTGCTGGTCTTTCTGTCGGCAGCTCAGGTCGCAGTACAACTGGCCGGACACCTCGACATGCTTTCCGCAAACCGTGCACCAATCCGAATCCATTTTCTGTTAATGACCAGGATATTCTACAAGAAGAACCACTTTACTGGGGCCAGTTCAAAATCACTGTCTACGTTCGTAACAAGGCTTGCTCGGAGAGAGAATACGAAGAATACAGCAAAGGAAGTGAGACTTCTGCCTGTCAACAGCTATTGAGGGACAATGCCGTGAGGGAGACGTGGGACCGGACTGGTCCTTATATAGGTGGGCTACTGCCAACGCATACTCCGAGACTGCTCCGAAATCCCCTTTTGTCATCGGGAATTTCTTGGAGTGTTTACGGACGACCGCTCAGCCTATGGGATCCCGCTTGTTTGAGATGAGTGATGCATTAGTCAAATCAAATAGGCATCGTTCAATTCCATTGTTGCACAATCAATCTATGTAGACTCAAGTCATTCTGGATTTATCGACCATTTCATCACTTGCTGTGTGCGAGGTCTTTGGGATGAGATCTGCCCCTGCATGCGTCCATTACGAGTTGCCCGACATGTCCACTCACGCTATTCTTAGCTCTCAAGGCCAGCCCCAAGACTCATGGTCTTGGTGGCTTCCTAAATTAGCGTCCGTATGATTGTTTGCACCTTTGAGTCGAATTTGATTATTTGATTATTTGATTATAGCATTCAAGCATTGTATCAGTGGTCAGAACAACGAAAGCCTGTTTCAAGTGGGGTGGTCACGAAGCAGGTCAACCGATGAGGGATGAGCGACCATGTAAGCCAATCCAATTGGTACCAGTCCAGGGAATAAGAATGGGAATACGAATGGGAATGGGAATGGGAATAGGAAGGAGATCGAGAATGAGAATGACAGCATGGCAGTGTATGATAGGCGCAGGCCTGATTTAATCGCAATACACCAGATGAGGCTCCCTGCATCATCGTTGAGAGCCTCATGGTTTGGCTTGCATCGATTGATAGATGCTAGCCTACCAGGCTTTCATCAGCGCATGCAGTACCCACCCAGGCCGTGTGTACGTATGTTGCTGTTAGAGAGGCATA
The DNA here is from genome assembly GCA_002104905.1 of Basidiobolus meristosporus CBS 931.73. Taxonomy (NCBI): domain Eukaryota; kingdom Fungi; phylum Basidiobolomycota; class Basidiobolomycetes; order Basidiobolales; family Basidiobolaceae; genus Basidiobolus; species Basidiobolus meristosporus. The sequence goes on from MCFE01000069.1 coordinate 143,179, forward strand.
CTCTCCGGCAACCATGACAACTCTAGCCCGACAACCCTCCACCCCAAACGCGAGCGAGATAACTGACTGGGTCATTGTGTGGAGGATGCATGCGTGTCTCCTCATTCACCAATCCTAACTAGGCACCTATTGTTTGAAATCGAGGGCGATTGTGGCAATCCTTTCGCATTGGGCCTCTTTGTTCAACATGGTGTGAGACTCCGTTGATGATGTTTCTATGGGATGCCAATGCAATCTCCGAAATCGAGTCCACAGCCTATGACCGGCGGTATCTGCATTCCAGAGCCATGTGACCATGAAATGAATATGCGATGGAACGACCAATTTCAATGAATGGTGCTTGTTTATGCAAAATCATGAGCGGGTTATGACGAATTAGTTGCAGGTCGGTTACACCGCGAGTTACTTCACGATTGCCGACGAAGCTTGTTCAACCTCAGGGCGATGCGCTGCTTTCGCAATAGCCTCATCGTGTTACCGATGGATGGACGTGATGGGAGCAGGATGCTACTAGTTGTATAGCACCTTTGTTATCAACTAGTGCATTTCGTCAACAAGGCTGATGGGAGCCGCAGCGTGGCTGAGCCCCCTTCTAACTCTAGAGCTGTGGTGGATTCATTTGGGGTGCTGGCCAATGATGACCCACGGGCAACCAAACCAATTTACTTTATGTTAGTGAGCATTTGATGAGGCAGCATATACATAATCCGCAAAGTAACTTGCCACTGCGCCTGACCTTGGCTGTTAGCCACACCATCCCTTCGACCCTCATTCATACACTGGGCATAAATTTGCCTTGAATTGATTTCCATGCATCCCTCGGTCACTCTTGCACTGAATCGCTACATACATTCCCGTTGATTGCCCTGCTTGTGTAGAACATTCATTTCCCAGGATCATTGCAGCCACTTGCATCAATGGTTTACCCATGATGACTCCTTGTATTGGGGATTCAGCGAGGGTAACTGGCTCTGCAGCATGGCCGACAACCATCGGAAATGGAATATTGATGAGCAGGTCAATTTGTTTGTGCCCATTAACACTACATCCTGCTTGATTGGCTCCCTTGGATGCCAAACAGCGATCCAAAACTTTGACACCTAACTGACCGCATGGGGCCTTCGTTGTGCCTCAACGCTGCGTAGAGGATCCTAACCCTAATCGACCAAGGTGCCATAAGCCAACTCGACTTTGCACGAACGAATTGTTGATATGGGTGATGGGGCCAAAGCCAAATTGGATGGTGGGGAGAACCAGGCAAAATCGAATTAAATTAACATTGATCTACTCTCAAATTTACATATGTACACATTCCTTCCTGTGGATTTGTTCTATCTATACATAGTGGATGGATTTCAGCTCCTCCTTCAGATTTTGCAGATACGCCAGGTTCAATCGGGAGATCTGGGTGAGCTCGCTTATCTGGGAGTATCTCTTGGACACTTCATGGCGCTTCTGGTCCTTGCTGGCCTGGATGACCACGAGGGTGGCTAGGATGGTGATGAAATCGATGGCGGTGAACGAAAACAGTATCGTATACGTGTGTTGCAGATAATTCTGAGTGAACACATGAATGGCATCCACGCATCCGGGCAAACCGGTCAGCTGCATTTCGCAAAGGGGTGAAAGAGCTGGGCTGTCTATTTCGCTGTAGTAGCCACAGCAACGATCCTGCACAAGGGCATCAGAACCCATTGGATATCTTAGCAAGTAGGCGGGTCACCTACCGTTTCTTGAAAGACGGCCCGCAGTGTTGGACTCCAGCTCCTCCACTTCTCCGCGTAGCTTCCCCGGATATTCAAGGAGTTGAACCACATCAAGCCACCGAGGGCCAGTTGAGCAAACAGAACAACCGTGATCAACCAAATGAAGAAAGTTAGCAGACCCCTACGCTTCAAGGGGCTTAGAAAGCCGAGCAACCCTATCAAGCCGGTTAGAACGATAAACCCTCCCAAGGCTAAACCTGCTGTGGAAGTTGAAGACCCATGTGTCAGCAAGGACAAAGAGATTTCGAACGGATAGATCAAATTACCATAAATCATTTCAGTGGTAATCACAATCATTCTACGTTTCAAAGGCGTGATGTAAAAATAATAACCAAAACCTCCCAACACTCCACCGGTGGCTACAAACAAGGCTATGCAAAGGAACAAAGTGAATTTCATATTAAATGTGACCAAACTTACGTTCATATTCATTGTTACGGCTGGACTGGGCTGAGCTGAGCTGAGCTGTTGTGGTGGTTTTTAATGCGACGCGGGGGTGGTTAGCGGATGACAAGACGTTCTAGGTCCGCAATGATGGCAGCTACGGCAGGCGGACTTTCTGGCTTATATTTCGTTTGATATACGGTGTGGATGACGTTTTTTCGAAGGATCTTGGTATATCACGTTCAATTGGTAATACCAAACTGAGATTGTGGCATCTCAGTGGTTGTCCCCGGTGTGTATTCTCAAGGTGGACAGGCTGTACGAAAATGGCTGCCGAAAACGTTCATAGCTCGATTGGCTAGTTGGGTCGCTAAATGATCGTCCCGTACATAATCTATTGCAGCTGTGGATGCAACCGCCAGTACTTATTGTTGTAGTGTTCGTATTCCATCTCGCTATATTCTGGCTATTCAGTACACATTAATTTGGCCGTTACAACATCGGGCATTCGATACGACCATCAATCTTTTGTTTACACTTGCCACAAAGATCCCATCTAGCCCAGGCCAATTGGTCGAAAAAAACCCGCTCGGCCAATCACGAAACTGTCTATTGTTGATATCATGCAAAGTCAATCCAACTGGAAATTCAATCGAAGTTGGATCCTAATTAACATTTAAGATTTCTCCTAGAATAGCCGCATTATATTAAACCCCTACAGATTGTTGCGTGGTAATGGTTACATTAATGTGCTCGGAGTTCCACCCTTTAATGCTTTGGAGGACCACAGCATACACTGTTCTGCGAAAAATCCTTTACTCATCTTGTCCAGCAGTTACGTAAGTAAAGGTTGGGATGTGCCTGATCGAAATTCTAGATTTATGAGCTATGGCAGTCTATATGAGGTTTCAAGTGACGAAGTATTCAATCTATATTAACTCGGATACTTCAAAGCTAGGTAAAGTCTATCATCTATCTAGTTGCGGCTCTATGTTATACAGGTCAAAAACTATTTCAGTGCTAGATAAGTATTCTGGGTCAGCAGCTCAATCTGTCATTACATCTGCTGAGAAAGCCAGAATTCTGATATAATAAGCACTACAAGGAAAAAAGTCGGTCTATTCAGTATCATCTATCGAATATATATATATACGTAACCATGGTGCATTAGTGAGAACGAATGTTGGGTGCCTCGTGCTCCCGGATAAGGGCCGGCGTAAGGGACATTCGAATCGTATACTCCGAGTTATCATGCTCCAAGAAATCGTCAAAGGAGATGCGAGTACTTGCAGGACTTGTCAACGAACGTTGTAATTGCGCGTTGGTGGGCAAGGCAGGGGGGCTGGTAGCACAGCTAGCACTCATCGAGCGGCCAAGCATTGGCGGAGCTGGTATGGCTTTTAGTGTTAGATCCGAATCAGTATAGACGATGCGGTGGTGCTTTGCTCGTGACAAGGTTGGCGACCGAGCGACCTTAAGAAGCTTTTTCAAAAACGAAGGTTTCTTTGCACTTTGCTGGTAATCCTCGCACATCCTCAATATACTTGGCTCAATGGATCAATAGAGGCTTAGTAGAGTTGAAGTGGAGCTACTTTCGAAGCCGAAGGAAGCGATATGTAGGTGAGGTGAGGAGTCAAGGCAGCATGAGCGGCCAATTTATATATTTCTCACAAGCGGGATGTATGCTATGAGGTATTAGTGCACCACTATATAATAGCGACAATTCAAATTCTCCTCGAAACCAAACTCTATAGTTCCTCAGGGTTTCAACGACTTCGGATTGGGCATGTAACGAATATTCATTACAGCTGGGGCGGCAACCGCGCGAGCAATGTTTGAGCGCATTCTGATCGGATCCGAAGCTAGGGCAAACACGGGGTGGCGATTCCCATGAAGCCTCAGCGCATCACCTAACAATCCCTAAATAATAGGGGTTACAGTAGAGGACAATTATTTTGTCTTTTTCGACCAGTCAGCTTTATCCTGCACCCACATAATTTCGATTCAGTGGCAGCTGGTGGTCCCGTGGTGTCTTGATTTGGAGGATCCGTCTCATCCACCAGGATTGCACTAACCTTAAATTGACCATTGTCCTCAAGTAGCGCTCGAACAATGCTCCAGACAATACTTGTGTATGAGCCTGCAGAGGGCTAGGGTTGCTCTTGGCCAATGCTTACGCAAAATTCAACGCTCGAGACTATCAGCGATAAGCGTCACTACTCGGCAAGCAGCGCTTCAGTCTAATTATTTTTGCAGCATTTCTCCTTAGATGCTGAATGTTCGATTGGCCATATCTAGGCAGGTTTAGGAGCATGTGTGGTACGAGCAGCGGCGATGGTGTCTTTCAATCGTTCCCAGCAGTACGGGGGCTATCGGTGGAGACGTGATTTGTGGTGAGGTGCTTGAACAAGGCGTCAAATGACGCGTGTTCGAGATCTCCACTCCGGGGAGCAGGGATTATAGCCGCACCATGATATTGTTTCATCATCCCCTTGGGCTCAGACATCCAGGCTGCATGAATAATCAGGGTTGTCACAATGGGCTCAGATCATCAGATTCGGATAGATCGGAGCGTCGCGATAATCCAACCCTACTGTACAGGTATTTTTGGTGGTGCGGCGTAGCTGTTGATGCACTTCTCCATAAACATGGAGAAATATCGTGTCATAGATGCAGGAATAGATGGCATCCCATTTCCGTATTTCGCGTGCATGTGGACAGCGGGAACGTATTCACTGCCGCTCCTCTCCTCCCCCTCAGTCATACAGAGTAGATCCAGCACAATACCAGGGCACTCGGCTTATCTTGAGTCCACTAGGCGCATATAATGACCATTCCCCAGCAATGTTGACTGCCTTGACATTCCTTGGGCAGGGATTCTGAGCGCAAGTGCACGTTGTGTATAGCAACTCGTAATATTAAGCAGGCAATATGTGTTTCCGGAATTGTTTTGCGGAGCCATAGGAATCCCTGTAGCGGGCATAGCCTACAACTTGAGGCCTCTGGTGCTCCCATCTATTGAATGTGGTTATCCTTATCAATCGTGTGTTTTTGGTGTGACTGCAGGTGTCTCGACTCGAGGTGCGCTGTACATAATGTGAGAAATGCTACAAGTCGATATTTATTCACTACCCTCCAAAGATCTCCGATGGAAGAACATACTCCACTACAGATACACTGATGCTGGAAGTCAATGGCAACATCTGAAAACTCCTTGGTAATCCTCACTAGGATGCTAATATAAGGATAAATGGATGCAACCTATCTACATGATCTCCTCCTCGGATTCTTCCATAATAAATCCAGGGTGCTCCAAATGAATAGACTCGAGATTGGTTTCGTCCATTGATCTGCGAATATTGGCAAAATCAATCATACTAGGAGCATGCAGCTGATGCTTATTCCTGATAGAGATGCGTTGAACATAAATAGTTTAGCGGCAGTCACGACAAGGGCTACTTACTCCCGCAAGGTAGTATAGAGCCGAAAAAACTGGATTGAATTCCGGATCGCCAACAGGATGGTTCCTGCTAGCTCCTCTCGCTCAGCATTAGGCGTACAACCATAACGCAGATAGCCTAAAGTCAAAATGCAAAGAAGTACAATGATTATGTCAAATATGTTTAACCACCAACGCCAGAAGGCCTATGAAACAGTCCTCAATATCTTCACTTGGCTGCGGCATGCTGACCCGAACTTACCTGACCCATGCTTAGTATACGTATTCCAACTTCAGTGATCAAGGTGGCATTTATGATGACTTCCAAGAGAACAAAGAAGGTACCTGGACTTAAGAGAGGGTTTGCTAGCTGTAAAAAGCATCTCTAGGGCTGGTGCCTAAAAAGCTTACCAATCAAACAGGACAAACTGTAGACATTGGCCTAATTAGCGAGCAACTGAGATAAGAACAACCCCAATATTTACCAGTGTGACAGAAACGAACGAAAGAGCAGCCATCAGCATATATAGAATTGTGTAGAAGCTGGAATGCGTTATTTGGTTGGCGACATTACGAAGCTGCTCACCACGGCTTAATCCTTGAATCTGGCTAGGTCCACCCAGAGAAGTAACCTTAGCACTCGTCACCTCTTGCGAGCAGGTTAATGCTACCTACCTCTCTCCTAGGAAATGTTGGGTATCTTCGTTGGACAGCATGGTATGAACACTATGACTCGACACGATTGGAATGGTGTATGCCTTCTTGGGCTCCGAAAAAATATGTGAAAACGTACTGAACTCCAGTTTGTAAGTGAGTTTGCTGATGTCAGGTAGCCAAACAAGATTTGTTCTACAAAGGGGATGTATTAAGGGGTATTTGACCTCATAGGATCTTTGGACTCAGAACATTACAATGCATGAAATTGTTTCTAGTTCAGGGTCTAGTCGATGGGTTCACATCAAATAGCACCGGTATGAGCGACGAATAATATCCACTGCTCTCGAAAGCATACCAAGTCGCTCTAATGTGACTGCTGCAGATGATCCTCATGGCACAACGTGTTTCCCTGCGGTTAGAAACGGACTAAGTGCGTTCAACAAGCCAGAAACCACCCATCCCCCATAGGTAGTCCCACTGGAGCTCTTGTGCAACACCAAAATCTATCTCAGCCATATTTATTTAGCATTGAATTTACCTATATACGATGAAGTTCCTATGACAACCGCGCACCAGGTTGTTTAAACCTCTGGAGTACGATGTACTCGGTGAAATTAGGCGAGGATGTCAAACGGTTTCAACCGAAGCGGACTGCAGCCAGCATGAAATACAAAGGGAGTTGGCCTCAAGGTAGGCGAGTATCAAGGTTATCGGAATATAACGTCACAGAGAGTTGGGAGAGAAATTAAGACATGTTGTAAAAGTCAAAAAATACAAGCTACAGGCAGCGCTGTGGATGCTCGAAAACGTGGATATTATGCATTTGGAGCAACACCTTACGAGTCGGCCTTCGAGAATTCGATCTCAAGCTAGATGATTGGAGTTAAGGGTAGTTTGAATGGTGTGTGGCAAATGATGGCTTTGGCCACGAAGGATACATAAAGATAGGCACTGTGGAGAGGGTTCAAAAGCCTCAAGCCGACAGGGCTGTATACTTTTTCGTTCTCAATCTCAATGGCACGGTCAAACTCTGCCATACACTTCAAGAAAGGTCAGATATAATGCAAGGTGGTGAAAGACCGACTGGTCCGTGGAAGTACCTTCTGATAAAAGGTCCCGAAGCACACTGGGGTGGTGTATAGACTCAAGCAGCCAAATATGTTATCAAGGGAATGTCGAAACCAGTTGCTCTCAGCTCGATAAAGGATGGAATTGAGTTTGCTAATAGACTCTTGGAATTGGGGAACAGAAACCTAGTAAGATAGGGATAAGAATTGCTGTCGTAGCACAGACTTTTGAAGAACAAGGCAGTGACTTACCTTGTCTGTTAGTTCTTTCGGATAGTCCATCGAAAATTGACAACTTTCACCAAGAGTATAATCCCTCTCAATCCGAAGCTTGCCGCTGAATGGTATGGAAGTAGGAATGCGTAAAGGTTCCCTAGAATCATCCATGTCGTCCTCTTCTTCGGATAAGTCTACATTCTCGCCAAATACCATACTCAGTCGGGAGAACACGACATTGGTGAATTCGGTGGACATGCGCTTTAAGGACATCCGATGCAAAGCCCCACTTCCGGTTTCCGGTGGAGGCTCCAAGGTGTCCCGCTCTAATGTAATCTGGGTAACTTCTTTCTTCATGGAAGCAAAGAGGCTCTAGGGCAAAAAATCAAAAAGGGATACACAAGTGGCGGGGTGCAGATAAAAATAAAGCCTGGCTAGTTTGACGAAAGAGAAGTGTTAAGGAAGGAAAGAAGCAAGGAATACAGCTTACTATCACGGTTCTTTGGAAAAAAGGGAGAGTTTGGTGTTAAGTGGGGACAGCTGAAACGAGATATAGGATATCATAACGAGGAACGATGTAGGGAAACGAGAATGAAATAGGGGCATATACTCGAACCAATTTCGCAAATTCAAAGCTGTAGCATGAAATGAGGTGGTTGGGAAGAATTCAGGGATGATTAACACAATAAAGGTTAATGATCGAAGCGTTTGATACGAATCTACTCCAAACTCTTAATCTTTGTTTTGAAATGACAAATCCCTTAAGGAGAATTCGGGTGGGTTCCTCTCGACTCCATTGGCCAAGAGGGGCAGGTTTATTTGAACAGCGTTGATGAGAATCAGCACACCTCGCATTAATCATGCATACAGTTCCCAGAGGCCGATGGCATCCCACAGAATGCCTCATTGGTCGCTTGCACCCATTGTCACACAGCTGCCAAAAGGCCACACTCCAACGGATTCCGCTGGAGGGACGGCTTTCAGTCGAGGCAAACCAAGGGCGAGGAATACTCCTGCAAACCCTCGAGGTAGCCAGATTCCTGAGCAACTTCCCAAAGCTTCACAAATGCCACTGCAATCAGAACATACACGTCAATCACCATCCTCAGGAATTCTATCTAGAATCCTATCGGGCTGATCTTCTCGATTAACCAGTGATGTGGCACCGTTCATAAGCCATCAGGCCTCCACTATAAATTGCTCTTACGTCGTCCACTCCCGCAAACCAAGAGGCATGAGTACAGATATTCAACTGCAGTGGTCGATCCCACCAACCAGCCTTGAGCGCGAAGGAACGACGTTGAAGCTCGTATCTTCCCCAATCTCTGACTTCTGGCGAACAACCACAGCTCACCGAATGTCAGGGAACTTTGGCTACCAGAGAGTAAACGCAACCAAGTTCAAGGCAAGCTGCTTAGTCAGAGGACAGTGGAATATCGAATATGATCAGGCAGGGATCATGGTTTACCTCGACGACCACACCTGGATCAAAGCTGGCATCGAGTACTCCGGTGGTGTGCAATACATCAGGTATGTGAAGGAATAGCACCGAAACCGTCAATTGTAAACGAAGATTAACCTCCCTTTATCACAAGCGCTGTAGTCACCAATCCCTATTCGGACTGGGCCTTGTTTTCCTCCCCAATTGACACTACAGTCAACCACCTGCTCATCGAGTTGGAGCGGAATGGCCCTGTAGTCAAGCTGAGCTACGGTGCGGTCGAGAGCGCTAGCGATGAAGAAGCCTATCGCAGTGGAGCCAAGCCATTAAAGATCTTCCGGAAAGTCACATGCTTCACCCAGGAACAAGCCTCTCTGGATGTTGGCATCATGGCCTGCAGTCCCAAAAACCCGGACGGAGTCAGCGTGGAGATAGATAAATTCAAGGTCGACGTGTTGGAGTAGGGCTAAAGACTTGCCCACCCTCTACGTGCATTGAATGTCTATTGCCATGATAGAATTGATATTTATTACACACAGTTGTTAAAGATCGATTCGCCTCGAATCCTTGTCCAGTAAAAGCAGAGGGCAGCCACATATGAACCATATAAAACTACCCAATAAATGTACAAAGCACTCCTGGGGTGTGTGGAGTAACCGTATTATAGCAGTCAGATCTTCAGTGAATTAGCATTACGTTGATTTAAATTTTTCTATATAGTCATCGGATGCTTTCTCGTACTGAGAAATGAAAATCTCCTTGGCATTTTTTTGCAGATACCTGGCACGATATTCAGATGAATGAATGCTCCGGGCAACTGGGCTGTGCTATGGGGTACTTACTTCATAAACTCCGTGAAGTGGTCGCGGAGAATGTTGATCGCCTCTTGGTCCATGGAAGTGTGCGCAATAAGCATAGGCAATTGAACTGTGGTGAACAGCTGGTTAGACTGGAACTGCACTTTGGCACGTTCAGTAACAAATATACGCTACCGAATAATCGGAGTAAATGCTCTGCTCCATAGATATCTGACATGCTGCAGTTTGGATGCTGTTTACAGATATCTACGTATTGCTGTCGCTCAAAGCGATACAGAAGAATGGTCCCCAGAGCGTTGTTGAAATATAGCCTTAGTCCATCCAAGACTTCGTTTAAAATATCCTCCCTGTATGCCTCTAGAATAAGTACAGGAAACATGTAATCAAAGAAGCTTGGCTCATACTTCTCTTTACTACTTCTTTTCTTTTCCTTGGATTCTCGGTACATGCCCAGTATTTGCGTGACTGTAATTTTACGTGGTAGAGGCACAAGCTGTGTAGTGTAAGGCTAAGTAACGGTTTAAGAGAAGATTACTTTTTCCAGGTTACATACTTGCTCTAGTTTCGTGATGTTTTCCCAGTCATCAACAAGCTGAAGCTTCAACGAGCTGGGGATGGATAATTTAACCTCGGGTCGCTTCTCACTGCCATCGTCTTGCGACTATGTGGGGGGAAGTGGGTTAGATCTTACGTTAGAACGCCAGATTCACAAACTTGGGCCGAGTTTGCAATCATGAGGATTGTTCTCTCACCTTGGTTTTTTCAGCGGAATTCTCTCTAGCCCTCTTTCTGCTTTTGGATGCTTCCGATGGGGCCTTCTCTTTGGAGGAAGATTTCTTCTTTGTTTTGACGGCCGCTTTTAGTGCAGCTTGCGTGGCAAGATTTTCTTCGTTATATTTCAATACCCGAGATTCGGGGACCCATTCATCCCAACTGTTTGGTAAAGGAATGAACAGGATCAGTACTCGACAAGACCGTGAAATCTCATTGTCAGAAAACTAGATACTCACGTTTGCTTCCAGCCCTTATAATGTACATAGTAATGACCACCTTCTTCAACCTGTTCATTTCCTTCCCACCATTCACATTGCAAAACCTGGACCATTAAACGCAGTAAATAAAAGGCTAACGAGCGTAATTCGCCATCTGCCACAAAAAAGCTACATAAGCCTCACCTTTGCTTCGTAGAGCAGCGGTCCATGATAACACAATATCTTCTCGTCTTTGATGAACGCGAGACTTCGCGAATCTTTGCCAGTCATAGAAGCTTCTCACACACTCACGAGCACAAACAAAAACTGACCTAATTCACCACAAATTGACTCTTTTTTGTTGTGCTGAGGGAGGTAAGTAAAAGAACCCATTGGGCATACTCTGCATTTTCCCAAATAGCATGATTATTACCCAAAATTATCCGCATGTCCCGTGGTAGCTGATGTCGGTAAATTATCAAGAAATCGGTATTTCACAAATAAACCACTCTCCAGTAGAAAGCGCTCATTGGATAACTCGCATAGCGATTTGCATGCGGGTTGTGAATATCTCGCAGCCCTGTGGCTTTAGGCGATCAAAAGCGAACATCAGGTGTTCGTGGCGATTGGGAATGAGTGAGGGCGTGGGTAGGGTTCCTTTCCAACTCAAATTTGCCGAGGTTTAAACCTTCCTAATCGCACCGCTCGAGGCTTCAGCCAAGCGCGCAGTAGCAGAGTTCTTGCGGGCCTCCTCATGGATCGAAAGAATCCGTCCAATTGGTAAGTCCAAAGATATTCTAGACATTGCTAAATGTAGCTAAAATCTATCGAAGAAGATCAATGTGAAGTTCTACGGGATCCGATTTGATGCAAGAAGCATTTCACTGGTTGCTGAGGTGTGTACATTAATGGCGTCCGTGAATGGGATTGAATGTTTATACCACACGATGCGAGTTGCTACCAAGATTTCATTTTCCGAACTTGGAACTTCCTTTTGGAGGTTGGCCTTATCCCCAATCACTACCATTGAATTCCTAGATTTCCATATACCGAATGTCTTCGTATCCCACCCGCGCTTTTTGTTTCTTGTGTACACCACACAACCCTCCTCTCGAGTTTCGAGTGATTCCCCTTTGCACAGAATGAAACACGAGTTACCGTACTTTACTATGGCCAAGAAAAATAGTAAGAGCCCGCTTTTCGCTGGAGTGACCCTTGAATAGATGCTAAACCCTTTACCCCCATAAAGCTCTGCAGTTCAAAAGGTACGCCAGTCTGTGCTTCCTCACTTTACAGAGTAGCTGCCTGGTGCTGCTGTTACGCTATTCTCGCATGGAGCGCCAGCAGGGAGTGCCGCTATATATCGCTTCCACCGCTGTGGTTTTTGCCGAAACACTCAAGACGATGGTTTGCTTGGCGTGCATATACAGAGACTGCAGAAAATGGACGACATTCACCAAAGTGCTCTCTAGCGAGGTTTTCGATAACTGGGTCGAGGTCAAACGAATGATGATTCCCTCGGGCCTGTATGCTGTACAAAACAACCTGTTGTTTATAGCCCTATCAAATCTTGAGGCCGTTACCTTCCAAATATCCTACCAGCTGAAGATTCTTTCGACTGCGCTGTTTTCTGTCTCCCTTCTTGGCACGCGACTCTCGCGCAATAGATGGTTTAGCCTGGTGCTACTCATGATCGGGGTTATTCTTGTTCAGCTGCCCACTACCTCCAGCGCACCTTCGGCCGAGAGCTCGGGCTTGGAGAGGCCTTTCATCGGGCTGGTCGCGGTCAGTCTGGCCTGTTTATCTTCCGGATTTGCCGGATGCTACTTCGAAAAGATGATCAGGAGCGGGACAACAAGCATGTGGATCCGAAACCTTCAGTTGGGAATACCTGCCCTTCTTTTTTCACTTATCGCAATGGTTCTTAGCGATGGCAAGGCGATCATGCGTGGAGGGCTATTCCAGGGCTACGACACCCTTACTTGGATGGTCATATTGAACCAAGCACTTAGCGGCCTGCTTGTCTCCATGGTTGTCAAGCATGCCGGCAACATCCTGAAGAGCTTTGCTAATTCCCTGTCGATCATCATATCAAGCTTGATTTCTTTCTACCTATTCGGATTCCAACCCTCCCCCTTATTCACGATAGGCTCTTTCCTTGTGATAGGAGCAACACTGTTGTATAGCCGTGCATAGAATAGTATAGATGTGGTCTTTGCTTCGCGCTGAATGTCCCAACCACAACCTGTATGTAAGATTAAGGATTTGGATCATTTTGGATACTGATCAATCGTCATATAATTTATTTCTCTATAAAACACTGCCGTATTACGGAACTAGACTCAACTTAGCCCATTGTTACGGCCGGTGTTCTGGGCGTTGTCATCCATGGAGATGGGGGATGTTGGCCTACCCAATGATCGCGGTTGAATCTTCATCACTAACCACGAAGCGTTGATAAGAATATATACTGACATTGATGCCCTCGAAGCTTAGGTAAACTACTAGCCAATTATATACAAATCAAGAATCTGCCATCAACCCGGTTTCACCCCGTGGCACGTGGATATCCCCCCACATGGGGCAAGCCCAGTGTTTACACCACAGTGGATCCTAACACTAGTTTTATTTTTGATTGATTCATCAACAATTTTGGTCGCTGGGTAATTCGAGTAAATCAATACTGTCTAGGGTTTGATGGATCAAGGGTGATCTACACACGCCTGCTTTCAAGGATCAAGTGTTGGTGTTCAGAATTCGACATGCTTTGGAGATCAGTTCGAGCGCTGGGAATGTAGGTTTGAGTAGGTTCTTGGGTGTGCATTGGGTCTGATACCGCTTACCTTTGCCTGGCGTGGTTTCCATTATATCCACGTCTTCAAACAGCTGGTGAATTTTCTAGACCAGGAAAGAAGCGGTTAGTGCTGAGAATAGATCAAGCGAGCGAGCAAACTGCAGGACTTACCGACAGCTTGAGTGAGGACTGGTTCTCGATTGTTGGCTGATTCAGTAGAGCTGCTGGTGGCTCTGGTCGGTCGGGCACTTGTTTGTTATCCAGACCATGCTTAATCCGTCTCGCTAGCCCTATCACCGAACTCGGAAGTCCAGCAAGTTGAGCTACGTACAGTCCATGGGACTGGCGCATGACTCCTGGGCGAACCACATGAACGTAGGAATAACTTCCCGGCTAATAGATGTTGTATGTTAGCCTGATATCCAATGATCACTCCGCCAGCCGACGTACCTGATCTTCGTGAACCGTTGTGTGGTAACAGGAAACGTCCCGTAACTCCTGGTCTAGCATGTCGGCAAGTTCGTGATAATGGGTTGCAAACAAAGACCGGCACTTGATCGTAGTGTTCAGATGGTGTAGAGTAGCGTAGGCAATCGAAAGGCCATCTGTGGTGGAGGTGCCTCTACCAACCTCGTCCATGATAACCTATGTCCAATGAAAATCAACATTCACATAACCAAACAGCAGATCTACTCGGGTCGTACCAATGACCTGGAGGTTGCGTTGTTGAGGATCGTTGCGGTTTCCATCATCTCCACCATAAACGTGGATTGATCCAAAGCTAAATTATCCGCAGCACCAACCTAGATCACTAGCAATGTTAGGATCTCTACAGCTGAGTATTGATGCCAGATCTACTCTACCCGGCTGTATACTCCATCGATAATCCCGAGCTCCGCGCGATCTGCGGGAACGAAACCACCAGTCTGTGCCATGATTGATATTATTGCCACCTGACGTAGAAAGGTACTCTTACCACCCATATTAGGGCTGCGATGGGAACGCCATGATTAGGATCCCCGCAGAAAGTCTGGCGAATAGATGCCACAAATCACATACCCAGTTATCAGCCACACGTTTCCGTTTGCTCCAACCAAACAGTCGTTTTTAGCAAACTGCCGTCCTTTGTCGTGTAGCGATTTCTCAACCACGGGATGTCTACCGCCAATGATTTTTGTTTCTCCGCTAAACAGGCATGTTAGGACGGCTCCAGTTGAGAATGGGTCGGGAAATCTTACCCTTCGTTGAGTATCGGCCTGACGTAGTTCTTTTCTCGGGCCAGCACGGCAAATGCAGATGCTACATCTAACTGAGCCAACACACGGCAGCTTTTCATGATGGATGGCGTTTTCTCTAGAACTTTGTTAACCGTGTCTTCAAAAACCGCCTTCTCTTCGTCGTAGATCTGCTCGTATGTGAACTCCAATTTGGAGGACAGGATGGTCCATTGCTGTAAGGCAAAGAGGGCCAGCTTAGTTCACGGTACGAAATCAAGCCCAGGATTGGTGGATATGATGCCTACATTCATTTGGTAGCGCCGCTTTCCTTTCAACGTCTGCACGAGAGTGACTTCGTCCGATTCGGAGATTTTGGCCGCATCCTTGGGAGTTACCTCCACATAGTGCTTTAAACTTGAAGTTGACAGCAGCTTGAGGCTTTTGACATCTAGAAAGCATTAAGCGTCGGCATTCGTTTACGTGAGCTAATCAGATATTGTACCATAAGTCTCCCGCAGGTCTTGCTCCAGCTTATCTTTCTCTAGCAGTAGCGCATCATACTCGCTAGTGAGCTGTTTCAATCTTCGTGTAGAACTATATAACGCAGAGCCAAATTCAGTATTTGCGTGAATAAAGTGGTCTTCCCATATGTGGTGATCGTAACGGACGAATAGCTACCGTTTGTTTATGAAGCCAGGCCCGTTCAATCTTTTAGGTGCCTCTAGGCCCATCACATCTATGATCGTGTCGGCCAAGTCCTCGTGAGGCTGCAGCTCTTCCAAAAGTCCAGCAAAGTTCTCGATAAAGCTGGTTGACGAAGCCCGCAATAGACGCTCCTTGATGGAGCTTATTGTCTTCAGGGTGGTGGAGATATCCACCAAGTCCGCGGGACCACCGTAATTCAAGGATAATCTTTGCAACGCACGTTGAGCATCTCTGGAGTTTGTCAAACTGCTCTGAATATCGCTCGTCAAGTGGGAATCGTCAAAAAAGAGCTGCACCAGGTCTAGACGTTTGTTGATTTTGTCAATAGATGTAAGTGGTGAGGCTATTCATCAGAAATGTCACAGAACAGAGTTAGTTATCGAGTCAAACTGAACGCAGGCCAGAGTCAAGGGTTACTTAATCGTTCGGCTAACAAGCGGGAACCAGCCTTTGTAGTCGTAAAATCGATCGAGTTTAGAAGGCTTCCTTTTTTCGTGTTCCCTTTCAGAGCGCGCAAAAGCTCTAGAGAGCTGAAGGCTATCTGGTCGATTTTCATGATGGTTTCTGGAACGTATTTGATGGGCGATTGTAACGATACTTTTCTATCAATTAAGATTCTGTCCAGATAACTCAATAAGCCTGAACTGGCTTTCAGCTCTAACGTAGTAAGCTTCGCAGTAAAGCTGTCTTGCACAGTTGAATTCTCGTCAATCCGCTGCTTTTTGTCTCCGTTGTATATGCTCGTCAAGAGCTTCGACTGAATATCAAGCCCGAACGTCTCCGACGGTTCGTAAGTGGTTAAATAGTTGGACATCTTGAGCGTCAATTGATGCATCGGGTGCTCGACTGCTTTTAACGATGCGTTCAATACAATCTCGCGAGGCTGGATACGGGCAAGATCAGAAAGGAAGGACTTGTATGATGATTCTTCAACCATAAAGTCGCCAGTTGACAAATCAACCCAAGCCAAGCCGACAAGCTCAGAGTTGGTATCAGCTTCGACGGAAAGTAAATAGTTATTTTCGCATGGGTCTAGAAACTGCTCGTTTATCAGCGTGCCTGGTGTAATGATTCTTGACACTCGTCTCGAGAAATACTTCGTAACGGGATCTTGAAATTGTTCACACAGGGCTACAGATTTACCTAGTTTTGATACCAGTATCTCCAGATATTTTTCCAGATGTCGGGCTGGAAAGCCTGTGAATTTCACTTTTTGCTTTTTGAAGGTGCGATCTATCACAGTTATGTCCAGTAGTGGGCCGATTTCATCCGCTTGTTCGTAATATAGCTAATCACAAATGCTAGCTAAGTAACAAATAAAGCGGCCATAAAAAACACACCTCTTACCTCGTAGAAGTCCCCAACTCGAGTTAACAAGACATATTGCGGATTTTCCAGTTGATAATCTCTAACTAGTTTTAATAATTTGGTGCTTGGAACATCAAGCTCCGATTCTTCTATGATCTGGGTTTCTGCCAATTTCGTTGGCTCTGGTTTTACGCTCTCAGTGGCGACCGCACTATTATTGAGGAATTCATCTAAATTGATTCGAACATTTTTCTTCTTTTTCCCTGTAATACAGAAAGCGCTTTTAGCATGGGGATAACCAGCGTTGGTAAAGAGCTTTTACAACTTGAAATGATTTACTTTTAACGCTTTTTCCTTCCGCCTCTGCTTCTTCAGTCAGATTAAGTACACCGCCTGTAGTGAGTGTTCTGCGAAGATTGAATGTGTTCGTCAAGAGAAGCGAGGCGTTTCTTTGTTTAACTGGAAACTTTGTAGGTCTATAGGTTAACAATATGGGAAGCTTGGCTCTTCCTCTAAAAGGTAAACAATGTCGGTTAAAAGACATCACGATTCCTACGACTTTATTGCCGCTGACAATGCTACGTCTAAATGGCACCTTGCTTCCTAACAGCCCCTAATTCTATGTCTATGTTCTTTTTTGTGTGATTTATCATTCCACGAAAACAAACACTTCTGGTGGCATTCAGCCAATCAGATCCCACTTTGAACTGGTAGAGAAAATCAAGCGAGAGCCCGTTTAAAGTTTGGGTTAGCTAAACGAAGAATAGCGCTTTGCGACCCAATGTGACTAAATCCTGGTTTAGTGAGAGTCACTTGGGCGTACTTCTGATTGTACCTTCAATGCAATGATGTGGTCGATGTCTTTTCCATTCCCATACTCTGCACCCCAGTGAGTCTGACTTAATTCCCACTAGCCATCATTTGATGGAAGGCCTGCGTTCCAGATGGAATCAGCATACATGATGTATTATCATGGGTGGAATGACAAGAAGTAACCTAATGTAGGTGAGGATCTGTTGCCAATATGAGTTTTCCTATTGAAAACCAAAAGCGGAAGCGACGCGAAACACGATCAATGACTGGATTGATTAAGATGGGTTTCTAATCCATCTCATTCACTCTGGACCCAGACACGGTTACCGCTCTGTCCCATAAACTGGGATCGTTTCTCAATGACTCGAGACCAAAACACTAAATGAAGAAACTAACAAACATGTAAAATATTGAGCATAAATAAGCCATTTGAATCAGCGTAGGGTGTGGTCAAGAAAAGATATGACAAGCATCTAAATAAGCTACGCAGATGCATACCCGGTTCCACCAAAGAGATTCCAAACACCATTGGGCTGATGCGAGGTCAAGGAGTCACAAGAGCGGTTGGCCAATTACCCTAAACGTGAGTTCCTATTATCAATTATCTACAATTGCTGAACAAAAGCCCATACGTCCTGAAATCAACTCCACTTCGATTTGTACTCTAGAATGGACAGCGCCTCGTAGCCTATCTAAACAGGACTCTGGTTGCGATTTCGGCAGTCGTATAGCTCTCGTGATGCTGTCTAACCATAGCGCTCTGATTACTGTGCTTGGCATCATAGCACAACTGCATTACTCAAATAATCATTTTTTCTTCATCTGCAGAATTTCCATGGAGTCCATTCGGTTTGTCCGCGCCAAGCATCACATGAATTCAAACATGGAAATGGGATCCCGGTGTAACACCGGTCTTCAGCTAGAGTCATCCCAGCATGTGGTTGCACATACGCTTCCTTAATAAGCAGATGTGTGGTTCAGCTTTCCTAATTATAGTCCCAAATCTGGTCAAGAATCCTTTTGGCTCGGGTGTACAACTGTGAGACACCTTTCGATTGTAAACCTACCTAAATGACCTGTTTCATTGTACGTCACTGACCACTAGGAATCAACATGATTAGGTTTGCATATATCATTCGGCCATCAGTGGTATCCAGCCTGTACTATTGATTCAGCGAGACACAATCATTGCACAAACACTATCAAAGAATCCAAGCATTAGGCAGCCGAGCTGTGTCTGCCGTGTGGTGTCTGGGTGAACGGCCCAGTCTGATGGTGCTGGGATGGCCTGATTCAACGGGAGGTTCGCGTAATAGGTAAGAGTTCTGTGATCTGTGAGTGTCCATCAATTTGAATATATATGGGCTTTATCAAGATCATCCATGATGGAATCGGGTTGTATATTGAACCTATTAGGATTAATTTAACCTAGTAACGTGAGAGGCTCATGCCAGGCTTGGGGGCGCTGATTGGTTGTGAGCAAAAAGAGTAACGAGCCGTCGTAATAGTGGTCAGAATCCTAGACATTGGGTAGTTTATGGGGGAAGGCCGAGGGTGAGCTTCACGAATAAAGTTTACTATCCAGGACTTCAGTTGCGCCGTCAAGAGTGGCCACGGATTTCTTGGTAAAGTCTACTCCACAGCTATTTCTCGCGGGGTGGAAGCCCGTCTTGACTGTGATAAATATAGTGTCGCAAGGTGACCCGTTAAATGTAGCTCAGCTCAAAAATATATGCAATCATTATCGGTTTCATTTATGTTGGACGGCGGTCAACATCTCATTTATCCTTCGCACTTTATTAATAGCTAACCGCCTGATCCTCATTTGGAGTTCACTTATTTTTAGTGTACGAATCAACTGATATATGAATATGAGATCAGTTTCCTATTCGGTGGATGGACACAAGTCAAAAGCTTTAATAGTGCGCCAAACTGCAGTACCAACTGGACTTAATCCCCTAAATATTTCTTGGATTGCTAATTCAATTTTCACCTATTTGAACTCTGTGAGGCTATTAATTCGTTACGCTGCACAGCTCGCATTTATCTTCCACTCCACCCTTACCTTATCTACTTTCCTTTTTCTTACCCTTCCCCGCATACTTCCCTTCCCCACCTTTCCACAAAACGCCATAGATATATCCTTATGGCCCTTGGCAACACAAGTCGCTCACATGCCAGCAACTCACATAATTTAAGTCAAATGAGATCATCCCCCAAGGAAGAAGACATCGAATGTATCTCCTTAGAGGAACAGGAGCACCCAAAGCCTCTTACTCGTTCGGTTTCAAAATGGTTCAAAAGGAAAAGCCAATCTATATTTCGTCAGAGTACAGTAAGCGTGGGCAGAAAAATCCCTATTTCCACAGCTCTACCCAAACCTTATGTCCGGGAAGACACAAAAAAACCCTATATATCCAACCGGATCACTACTGCTCGTTATAACCTATGGAACTTTCTACCCAAACAGCTCTACGCACAATTCTCCAAAGTTGCCAACCTGTATTTCCTATTTGTTGCTTGTCTGCAAATGATACCAGGCTGGTCAACTACCGGTCAGTTTACCACTATTCTTCCTCTGTCTATATTTACAGTAGTTGCTATGGGACGTGAAGGCTACGATGATTATCGTAGACACAGACAGGATCAGTCTGAGAACAACAAAGGAGTCGAAGTCCTTCGGTCTTACCACAACAATGCAGAGCCAGTCTCGGGGAGCGCTGACGGACAACACACTTTGGAGCGACGGTCGACACGAAATATTGGAGTGTGGCAGCAAACCAAATGGAAAGATGTCACTGTTGGGGATTTCGTACGAATCAATGCCAACGATTGGGTTCCTGCTGACCTGTTCCTGCTGAGTACGTCCACCGACGATGGAATCTGCTATGTTGAAACGGCTGCCCTTGATGGCGAGAGTAACTTGAAACAAAAGCAAGCTATCAAGGAGATTGATACCCTCATCAAGGAATCTCCCGACGGCATTTCCAATTTAGAGGGTTGGTCACTTCCACTTCAAAGCTTTCGCGTAAACTTATACTCAACTGAATCACATTTTAGGTTATCTGCAGGCCGAGAATCCAAATATGGATCTATACAATTTTGATGGTTATCTCCAACACAATGAAGAGCGTTATCCCGTGTCTGTAAATCAAATTCTACTTAGAGGTACGATTCTTCGCAACACAACCAGCGCGGTTGGCATGGTGATTTTCTCCGGAGAGGAGACGAAGATTCGCATGAATGCATCAAAAAACATCCGTACCAAGGCCCCAAGCCTTCAGAAGTTGATCAACAAAGCTGTGATCTCGGTATTTATTGCCCTGATTGCTCTATCATTAACATCCACCGTATTGGGTGCCGTGTGGGAGAGAGGGTCTATTCATCGGTGGTATTTGACTGGCCCTAAGCGTGATTTGGCAAGAAGTTTCTTCAGCTTTATCATTCTGCTGAACACCCTTATCCCGATCTCTCTTTACGTGACGATGGAGATCGTGAAACTTGTGCAAGCCTATTTCATCAACAACGATCTGGAGATGTACTATGCTGAGACCGATACACCTGCTGAGGCTCGTACATGCACAATCAATGAAGAGCTCGGGCAAATCAGCTATATTTTTTCAGACAAGACTGGCACACTGACAGATAACGTGATGCTGTTCCGTAAGTACTCCGTCGGTGGAATGGCATACGTTCATGACAACCAAAAAGTGATAAGTCATCGATTGAATAGCATCAGCAAGCTCTACTCTTCCGAATTGAACAAGGTTGCCGAGGATATTCGGCCTATCGAGGAGGATACCAAGGTTACCCATCTTAGCGGTAGCATCAGCTCTCGCCCTTGCAACCAGAAATCATCCCGTCAAATGATTGAGCGACTAATCTCTGATCCAAACAGTCATTTCGGCAGACAAGCCGATATGTTTCTGCTTGCCATGGCTCTTTGTCACACCGTTGTCCCTGAAGTCAGCCCAGAGACTGGCGATGTCAACTACCAATCTATGTCTCCCGATGAGCATGCCATCGTCAATGCAGTCCATGAGCTTGGATATACCTGTATTGACCGTAACAGCAAATCCGTCTCTGTCGTTCCGCTACAGGGTGGCCATCCGCTTGTTTTCAAAGTGCTCAATATCATTGAGTTCAGTAGTCACAGAAAGCGTATGTCGGTTATCTATCAATTTCCTGACGGTCAAATCGTATTGCTTTGCAAAGGAGCCGATTCTGTTATTCTTGAAAGGCTGGCCAATGGTGAAAGCAATCCTGCTACGGCCTCCAACACTTTCGAATCCAAGACCCAGCACATGAGCATTCGCGAAGAGTACCTTTATTCGAAGGCTATTGAGCACGTGCATCAATTCGCTTCGGATGGTCTCCGTACATTGGCCTATGGTCATCGCTATTTGGACCAAGATGAGTATAATGTATGGAGTGCCATCTACTCGGAAGCTTGTACATCGTTGGTCGAGAGACAGACTAAAATTGAGGAAGCTGCTGAGTTGATTGAGAAGAACTTATCACTCACTGGAATTACCGCCATCGAGGACAAGCTCCAGGAAGGTGTTCCTGAAACAATGGAGAAAATGCAAATGGCTGGAATCCGCTTGTGGATGCTTACCGGTGATAAACTCGAGACTGCTATCAATATTGGCCACTCGTGTAGATTGATCCGTGACACATCAACGGTCATCATCTTAGACCCAAAACAAGGCTCGCTCACAAACCAAGTTCAATCGGCCTTGAGCAATGTAACCACTAACAAGGGGCATTCCGTGGTTGTCATTGATGGCTCTACTCTTGCGTTGGTTGAGAAGGACCCGGTACTTCTGGATAGTTTCTTGGATCTTGGTGTAGTCAGCAGTGCCGTTATTTGCTGCCGTGTAAGTCCATCTCAGAAGGCACTGGTGGTCCGTAGTATTCGTCGCAAGATTGGATCCGCCGTGACTTTAGCTATTGGTGATGGTGGGAATGATATCGCCATGATTCAGGAAGCCCATGTTGGTATCGGGATTGCTGGTCGTGAAGGACTGCAGGCTGCTAGATCAAGTGACTACTCCATTGCTCGCTTCCGCTTCTTACAACGGCTACTACTGGTTCATGGCAGATGGTGCTACGTTAGAATTTCAAAATTTGTGCTCGGAACATTTTACAAATGCGTCACCTTCTACCTGACTCAATTCTTCTTCCAAGCGTTTACCGGATTCAGTGGAACTTCGTTATATGAGCAATGGACTCTTTCCCTCTACAACACCTTATTCTCAGCTTTACCTGTTTTAGTTCTCGGGATGTTTGAGAAGGATCTCAACGCGGAAACCTTGCTCAGGTTTCCCAGTCTATACAGAACGGGCCAGAACAACGAGATGTTCAACTTGAGAATCTTCTGGATATGGATGGTCAACGGTGTGATTCAATCGGTATGGATCACCTATATTCCGTTGATAACTCAAGGCGCGTTCAGTAAAGGAGATGTAGAGGACTCTCCACAGCTTTACTTCCTTGGCGTTATTGTCTACACCGCTGTCGTCCTGGTGGTTACAATCAAGCTGTCTTTACTGGAGAGTCATAACTGGACATGGATAACGGCTTTCGCAACCGTAGGCACGATTGGGCTTTGGTTCGTTTGGCAGCTGGTTTTCTCAGTTGTGTACAAGCCACAAGATGCTACCAATGGTTATGAGGTTTACGGTGTGTTCCAAGCAATGATTTCACACCCGGATTTCTGGGGAGCACTTGTTCTTGTCGTGGTTGCGGCATTGGTACCGCGTGTAGCACTTATCGTCTTAAAGCGCAGTTTCTGGCCAACCGAGGTTGACAAATTCCAGGAATGGGAGAAAGACGAAAAGAGGATCACCAAAATGCAGGAAACAGCAACCTCGACAAACCAATACCCCCAGCAACGTCGTAACCTGTTCACTAAACTCAACCCTTGGGCAAACTCACTAAGGGGCCGTGCTAGCAAGTTGAACAAAGCTAGAGGTTGGTTACCTTCAAGGTTAAGCGCTCAATCTGACAATCAAAAATACGAGGACTACGCACTCACCGAGTCTTCAACACATAACCGCCACTAAAATCCTGGACACTCGGCTATAGCCTTTTTACACCAAGAACACCACCCTCGTACTCAACGGTGGTTCGCAAGATACCCGTCGTGCTCCTGCCATTTGTAACTCATCACTTTTGATATTCGCATTGCTGAAGTATTGGACATTCAGGCCGCTTGTTCATACTCTTCCCTCACATCATATCTACAATCCGCTTCGTTGGGAGCTCACTATCCTGGGCCCTCTCGAGACTACCTGGTGAAAGCCTCCCAACGAAATTTTCCAATATACTAGCTGATCATCCACGCGTACATATAAACCATTATTCCAAGTGACCAAGGCTACTTGCACTTATTTCTGAACCCCACACCGGCACGGGCCAATGGGGGGGGTAGGAGAGACGTCATGTGATTGGTGTACCTAGAAAATGTATATACGATGAATACCAATAAACTCGATGCACTTTCGAATATTTCTCCTCTGCGCTGGACTCGAATCCCATTTGGAAGCCCACTAGTGTTCAGATCAGATTGATCTGATTAGTGTCTAGAATGAATCAGGCCCAGCCCCCAACTCGATTGGAAAAAAGCTTGACACCCAAGCGGGTGCATACTGAAAACCGAAAGGGCCCGATTTTTCAGGAGGAGTATTCGGCTCAACCCACAGACTTCCGCCATCATGACCAACAGCGACAGGAGCTTGAGCAAAAATGAGCTCAAGAAATTGGTGAAGCTGGAGAGAAAGCAGGCTTATTCCTACGGAGTTGTTGCGAAGCTTGAGGGCCGAGAGGTTTCCGAGTTGTTCAGTGCAGAGGGAACCCCGTTCCTTTGTATAGCGAATGCAGGCTCCGGGGCCATGGGAAGCATCCCCTTTAACCATTTATGCCAGGTTTTGGCGAGCTTCGAGGGCTATCTCGAAGCCAAACAGAGTGCCTATGGTAGAGTTGGTATCATTTAGTTCAGCTGAGTAGCTCTTTGGTTACAGTCATTCACCAAGCCCACCTTTTTTCCCGTCTTACCGCAGCCATACACCTTCGTAAAGTTCACCAGTGTAGATTGTGCCAGGGCGGTGAAGGAGAAGTTCCACCTGAAGTCAACGGAGCATTTCGAGGGAAGGGCGTTGTTTATTGAATACGTCGAGTCGGCGAAAAGCCCCTTCAAGGAGGCCAAAGCTTCGCAAGACTCGGTGCCTGGGCTGATTTTCCTCGAGGAATTCCTCACAGTCGGCGAGGAGGAACAGTTGCTCTCGGAGCTGGATTCCTTACCGGAATGGAAGTACGTGAACAAGAGATATGTGGTATGTAGTGTCGAGTTTAAGTTGCTGGAACGCTCGTCCTTAACCCTCCTAAAACAGCAACACTTCGGCCATGCATTCGACTACAAGACCAAGCACGTTGGTGACTCTTCCATGACAAGCTCGGTGAATTTCCCTGTGTTTATACAACGGATCCTCGATAGGATTGCCGCCGAACTGCCCCAACTGCCTATCTGCAACCAAGTTACGGTTTCCAAATATCCCTGCGGATCCGGAATCACCTCTCATGTGGACACCCATTCAGCGTTCGACGCCGCCATCATTATTCTCAGCCTGAAGAGCTCAGTGGTCATGGATTTCAAGAGCCTCAAGACGAAGGAGATTGTTTCCATCGAGCTTCCGCGAAGGTCCTTGGCCATCACCACGCAGGAATCGAGGTACTCTTGGGAGCACGGAATCAAGGAGCGCAAGACCGACCTGCTACCCAACGGCAGAGTGTTCGAACGAGACGAGCGGGTGTCGTTCACTTGTCGACGAATCCTTCCTGACGCCATTTGTCACTGCGATTGGCCGCAGTATTGCGACCGACATGTGTCCACGATCGCTGTGGAGTCTCCTGTCAAGCAAGCCTAGTCTCCCCAGGCAACAGCAAGAATCCTCGTTTTGTATCATCTGCCCATTGCACGGTCATTCATTATGTACCAATAATAACTGCAAAAGCGTATTAGGCAGTAGACAATCGAACCCAGCGCGCTAGGTAGGGAGATCCACTAAGGGTGGTTGGAAGTTGAGCTCGGACTTGTAACAATCACACTTCAATACATGTATCTAGCTCGAAACGAGCCCCAATCTTACCCAAATCAAGAGCTTACTGCTGTTTCGGCCGTGTTTGGTTACAGACACCATGGATTGTGAGGTTGGTGGCGTGGCTGCCCGAGGAGAAGCTATTGTGGACTGGGGAATTCGCCTTCATCCTCGCATGTCAGTTGGCATTGGTCGGTGAGGCTCAGATTGGGCCGATGAACCCCTGGGCTGCACGCTCTTGGAAGATTGATTGTTGCCTGCTTCAGCAGTATGGCTTTGTGTGATGCTCATTGATTTAATACCCAAGATGTTTGACAAGGTTTGGATTGTGGCGCTCTTGTGTGGGGTTGAGTTAGCTAGCCATATTCTATCATAATTCCTGAATGCAATGCCAAATACTTAATCCAATTAGTAGTAGTAGCAGTAGTAGTAGTAGTAGTAGTAGTAGGGGGGAGTCAATGTTTAAGGTACCGAGTCTGTTATCTTGTACTACATACAGTAAAGCCCCTCTGTAGCAATTACGTCTCTTCAGCCACTAGGTCCGCTTTAGGTTTGTTGAAGAAAATATCAGTATTTTATCAATAGCTGGTGAAAGTTTCTATTGACCAGAGTCACTGTGTATATGTGGGTAGATTTGGCAGTTTGTGAACCCAAATAAGGAGGTCAGCCTCGTTTCCTAATGAGGTGGAGAATTGTAACTGGTAGAGCAAGAGGCCATTTCGGCTGAGCCCTGGGTGTATGATCACATCGCACATTGACCGGTGAATATCATTAGTTGAGGCTTCACAGTAGATGGACCTCAAGATGGTAGTTTGGACAAGTGGATTTCACCACCAAACGGGAAACCGGGCTCATGTGGGACTAAATCATATTGTAAGGTACGTATCATCTGATATACTTTCCATTTGTAGTATCCCCTACGGGACAGAAAATAGTAGGTCAAATCTGCTTTCAAATGACCCATCACGTCTCATACCCTAGCCGGTTGTACACCATATACACACAATACATGTTAGGAGTCAATAAGGAAGGTATTTTTATTACTAACAAGTGAAAATTAAAGAACGCTAGGCAGTGTTTACTGGAATTAGCTGTAGTCTCCAGGAATCACAGCATCACAGCCGTCAACGCTAAGCCCCATGTTGCAGTCATCCTTCTGGTTACAGCATCGGATACAGTACTTGCTGGTATTGGGCTCAAGCAGACTGACAAAATAGGTGTAGCCCGCACAACCCGAGTTGGACGGGGCGCCGCGATTGTCGAACTGTCCTCCCCCGTCATTGGGCGACAGTTGGTATGCAGCGGGGTTCATCTTTCCAGTGACCTGAACGTAACTATCCGTTTGGTTGAAATGCGCACTCTGGATGAAGCCCTGGGGGAATATCTTGGCCTTAGGAGCAGTTGGGTTTTGCTGAGTACAAAAGACCACGGCATCGTCCTCATGTTCACCTATAATCATACCAGGCTGTGACGGCAAGAATAGGCAGAAGCTCTCGGTGCTATTTAACACTACCAAGTGGTTGATGTTAGGATCGCCAACCGAGATGGGCTTGCCGAGCACTGAATAGCAAGTTGCCAGCAGAGTGCCCAATGACAGTATTGATTTCGCGAACATAGCTTTGGAATGTAGATGAGTTGTTGGCTAACCACTAGCTAGCGCGGACTATTTATATATCAGCTAGCCGCAGACGCATGCTCTGCTTCGAAACTTGCCATCCTTTTTCATTGGGCAAATGGCCAAATGAAATTTGTCATAACACAAGTGCTGTTTAGAGCTGACTGAAGAGATTTACATCTATTCCAGATCATACGTCATAAACCACTGAAGCAGTGCTCAAGCAAAACATTCGCGATTAAAGCCACAATGGTGGATTGTCTAGCGAAAGAGAATGTGCCTGGCTTGTCCTCAAACCAAATCATCACTCATGCCCCATGTAGTACTTGGGACCAAAACACACCACTATCAGCCAAGTATGACCGCCAACTACGATACTGACGTTGATTCCATTCTTGCATCATTGGTGCGATACATGTGAGGCATGTAAGTAAGCGATGGGAAAGCCTACGCCAACGCTTTACTCCATCCACTGTATGCTGAGGCCGTGATGCCCCAGCTCAAGAAATCAGCAGCAGCATCTGAGCTGTGTCAATGGTGACCACAAAGCCATGTAGGTCTCGGCTGTGCAGATGCCAATTATAGTAAGTACAGTTTCCGGCCACCTTATGATATAGTGACTATTCAGGGAAGGTCGATAGTTATTTATATCATTGGAGACGGTCAAACGAAGAGAGAGCCAATGGTGTGGACTACTCCGATAT
Source organism: Basidiobolus meristosporus CBS 931.73 (assembly GCA_002104905.1). Classification (NCBI taxonomy): domain Eukaryota; kingdom Fungi; phylum Basidiobolomycota; class Basidiobolomycetes; order Basidiobolales; family Basidiobolaceae; genus Basidiobolus; species Basidiobolus meristosporus. The sequence goes on from MCFE01000069.1 coordinate 171,193, forward strand.
TACGTCCTTAATAAGGAATTCTGAATCCGCATATGCTCCGGTTGAATTCAGTACTGAAGGGCATAAGGTTGGTGTATGCCAACCGTATATTCAATATCACGATGCGCGAGGTTGCCAACCAGAAGTTGCTGCCACCGAGCCAATAACGTCTTTCATCACGGCCATTATATCAGAATCGAATTCTTAGTTTTGTTGCTGGAGGTGAAGTTGAGCATTCGTGTTGATTGGTTAAGTGGCGTAGTGGCTTTAGTTTGAAGCGCCGTGAGGATTGTGTATGTAAAGCAATAGGCACAATACTAACAATCTGTCTCACTCCCTTGGAACTGCAAAATCGCCCATGTTGCGTTCTTGAGCGAAATAGATTCAGACGGGGCTTCCCAAACCAGTGCTGATACGATTCAGCCACGAGATGTTGTGTTCGCTTCTGACTCTCGCCTTGTAGCAAGTAACATTATCACTGGGTAATGCCGCTTTGAAATGATGCAGTGGGTCATTTGTCGACACGCCTTGGAATTTTCAATGTTCTGCTGGAAGATTTGCGAACAAATTCATGTTGATACATAATAACTAGAACCTCCTATTTACGTCGCCATTACGCTTCGCCCGGTCAGTTTGGGTACAACCTTCTGTATAGATAATATATATCTTGGCATGCACTGCCCTGCCTTGCATTAATACCCACTATTGCAAGCTGTCGGGACAGGCATTGGTGATGAAGAGCTTGCAAGTAATTCCTTCAACGAAACAAACGGTTCCAAGTATATCGTACCTAGCTATATTGATGCAAATTGCTTATTGCCAAACCGTATCAAGTTGTACCCAAGATGGCGCCTCATCATCAGTAAATGGCTGAAGCACCATTAGGTGGTAATTAGTCACTCCTGAGGAGCAAGCAGGCATTGCTTTATTGCCCAATTTAGCCACATTGCGCGACATAATTCACAGTCAATTGACCATGGGCTACATTGTTATCTCCAGGGAACCCTAAAGGGACGCTTCCACATACGTTACAGCCATGATTTTGTAATTTATGAAGTAGCGAGCATGCCTGGGAGGCGGTAATTGAACGTCCAGTATTTTGGGTGAAGGTAGAGATCCCCCCAAGGATGTGACAATTGCTTGCAATTCTGACTCCAGGACCATAGGAATCTTTCTTAGGCAGGTTACAAACAGTATTCACCAATTGATTTAAGCTATTACCAGTAGCACCACACTGACTGCTTCCGCGACAGTTTATCCCAATGCCTTCGACTTCAGCAAGTAGGGTGAAGCCAATGATAACGCCTGCACAAATGGTATTGATTAAAGCTCTCATTGCAGTTGATGAACTCTGTAAAGTTTGTAGTGGTTTTATAGCCAAAACTAAGGGAATTATTATGAAGATCTAATTATGCTGTAATATAATAAAGTTATGACCCATACATAACAAGAAATTGCTTCCCTTCTCTATTGTGTTGGCCAGAGTGTTTGCCTTGGGAATAGGCACCAATCCCCTCATTACTAATATGTTTACCTACACAACTGAACTGACTAACGGAGAACTGCATGAGAAAAGCTACTGATTTGCTATATATGTGGTCATCCAGTACTCTGTACTGAAACAAGACATGAGTAGTCAAATAACCTATATAGATAGACTCATTCTGCTCTTATTACCTGTGGGGTACATGAGATGATCTGATGCAGATTGCTATGATAATATGGTGGTATTGTGTTATCTTTTTTAGTCTGAGCTCCTAATTGAAGAAAAGTAACTTCTGATATTACTTCCTTGTGTTATGAGCTATATGGTTATACCTGAATACTCTCATACACTTGGCCATTAGAATATAGACCCCAAGCTTTGTGCACATATTCTTAGGGCATTTGCAAACATCTTCAATGTCCATCTTGCCAAAACTCTGCAAATAAACAAATGCAACTTTTACATTCAACACATCATTACATGGAGTAGCCACATAATATACAGTTTCACATAAGAACTACCAGTGCATTAATAACTCAAATATCAAAGTCTGCACATAGCAGATTGTAACTTGGAGTTGCTTAGCAGAAGAGCTACTCTACACATCAAGAAGAAACTTTAAGCAAGAGGGAGCTTGTGAGCCAATCCACGCAAGTGTCATTGCTGGCTAATGCCCAGAATCACTGGGGATAAACACTAACCGTAGAAATAGCCTGTTTGACTGCGCAAGTCATTGATCATGGAACTATAGGTTTGAAGCAGTATTTAAAAGATAGACTCCAAAGGGTGTCAGACAAGTTGTTTCATTTGAAGTTAGGAGAGTTCTGACATGTAAACTAACTACAAGCAAGTTTGCTTAGAAAATCTATAATTCAATGATACAGATTCAGTGCTAAGATTGCACAAATGAAAGGTTTACCATAGTTTCAAGCCTAAAAACCAGAGTGTTGGGGATACTCTAGTACTCAGCAGTATATTGTAAACATTAATATTTGGCTACACTTCTTGTTAAGCCAAAAATTTATTGTTCGGATGAGTTTAGATCTCTTATGAGAAAATTGGAGATATTGGAAGTGAATGGAGGAACAAGAAGATTGTGCAGCTTTCCCCTAATGATTGTTTGAATAAAATGTGGTGCTTACACATTTATAAGGTGGTGGAAAAGCAAAAATGTAATAATACCTAGGGAGGGGGCAAAGATATGTGTGCAAAGTTTAGGGACTTTTAGACAACCTATCAAATATTCATGTTCTGGGTACCTGAAATTACTATAGAAGTATTTCAAGCAAATCCCAACAAAGAATTTTGGCAAGAAATAGCAAGGTCCATAAACTAGAATCTAAATGGCTCCACTCATGTAATATTTGGATGTAAAGATGAAATTGACAACACTTCCTAGTTCTAATTCTGGTTGAAATCTCCTCAGTTCATAGATCATTCCATTGTTGAAGATCATTAGAAACAGCATAATCATGTGGTTCGAATTAGTATACACTCTCTGGTCACACATCAGGATTCGCAACAGGATTCGCCTGTTTATGCTGACGATGATGAGAAGCACCATCACAGCACAATGTATTAGCACAAGCTAGTACTATTAATATAGACAGGGCCATAGCTCATCCTGATTAGTAAAAGGCGTTCATCTTCATAATGGCTATGAAATTCCCTTCGCCTATAAAGCAAATTTAAAACGCTGACAATAACTTTAATGTCGGCCAAATATATGGGAATTTCTACATTTAGTACATTCGTGAGGTGGAGCAGGGTTGTGGTTGATAGGAATCATCACTGAGATAGTAAAAACTAGTAAAGCGCCTTGAAGTCAACATTTAGATCACGAATTTCCATCAGTCCGGCACTAGGTTTGGTCCTCAATCGATCGATGTGAATGCTATCTTTAGGTAGGGACCATGTGTATTTTCTTAGCAACATACTCAATACAACGCGCTGTTCAATCAGGGAGAAATTCATTCCCAAACAGCGCCGAGAGCCTCCGCCAAACGGCATCCAGGTGTATAGATCATGCTCCGCCTTCTCATCTAGGAAGCGCTCGGGCATGAAGCTGTATGGCTTGTCCCAGTTGTTTGGATTGTGATGCATCGAGTAGATATGCACATTGACCGGGGTCCCCTCTGGAAGCACAAACTCACCAAATTGAACAGACTTCGTGCAACGACGAGGAACCACTTGGGTAGCCGATGGGTTTAAGCGCATGGACTCCTTCATAATGGCGGTGATGAATGGGAGTTCGCTTTGCTGCTGCTCAAAAGTGGGCCATACGTCTCGTGATTCATTACCCAACACTCGGATTGCTTCCTCTCGGGCCTTCTGTTGGATCGTGGGATGGATGGCCAGGTAGTAGATGGCGGACGCCAGAGCGTTCGCCGTAGTGTCATGTCCAGCAATGAAAAATACAATGACATCGTTACGAATCTCTTCCGGGGTGAGCGTCTGGCTCTCCTCCTCTCCAGACAGAACCATTAATGTCACCAGATCGGCTTTCTGCGAGTCCGTTACTTTGTTTGCACGAACGTTCTCTATCTTGCTGTTTATAATTCCCATGATGAAGTCGTTGAACTTCGTTAGTTCCGTTTGATATCCACGGCGCCCAACCAACGGGAGGTTTTCCAAGTACGGAAACATGGCGTAGAATGGGTCATTGAATCCGGTCATGATAGTGTTGTATGCTTGAACCAGGTCTCCTCCTTGGTTTTCAATAGCGTGGAAGTCATAATCGAAGATGATTTTTCCAAGGGCATCCAGAGTCATTCGTTGCATCATCCCGGTTACCGATACCGATCCGTGGGTATTTTCAATTTCTACGATCAATCTGGTAACCAACTCACCAAACGCCGATGTGCTCCACGACCGATGAAACGCAGGGTTGGCCACGCGACGGTGCCTCTTCCACTCTTCTCCATTGGCTGAGACTATGTTGATCTTGCCTAGCTTGGCACGTAACGTGTGTGGCTGCTCTTTGTTCAATTGCATCTTTGGGAAGGTGTCTGGTTTCATCAGGATCATCTTTGCATAATCCGGGTTTGAAACCATGACCATCCACTTCCCGAAGGAAAACTGCTTTCCGATACCTTTTTCATTAAGAACAGGTACCACGAGCTTGTCAAAACGCTCTAAACTGTCAACCGACCCCAGTGTGGTCAGCAAGCTCTTCCAGAATGGCACGGATGGGATGTTGCGTAGAGCAGGAGGGCACTGGAGCTTCGTGTAGAAATGCCAGGCTATAGCCACGATAAATGTGAGGGCAATGATTTGAAGCGAACCTTGATCCATGGTTACTAAGTACTGCAAGAAATGCGGTTGAAGGAGGATAAACTGATTTGATGTGCCATCATCGGCTGCTGGCTTATATACTGATACGAAGAATGTGCTGAGTAGTCGAACATGCTGATCCCTCTAAACTGAGGGCGGTCCGGGAATAATATAACGAAGCCCAGCTCCACCTGTCGGGCGTTCAGTCTAGAAATTAGCCGTGTATTAAAGAAGGTAGTAAGTCAAATATGAACTATTCATCAGTAACATGTAAAGCCAAGAACTGTTCCCAAGAATGACATCATACGACTTTATCAAATCCTGGCTACTTACATCCCGGAAGCTACCAATGCCGAACATCCGGGCGGGGTCTGAAACATTGGCATATGAGTGTTACCCAATAGCGTGAAGTGGTTGAATGTCCAAGACTGATATCCAGCGTGCAACTGTTGGTGCCTTGAGAATCAGTGAGTTTTGAGACTTGGCCTTGAAAATATGCAGAACTTCAAACTAGACTATACTTTGGCGATAAGTTGCGTTCGTCTTCTGATCGAGCGATGCCTAAGCCTATGTGGCATTACATTACAACAAACCATCTATTGCCACATTATGAATCCGGCCAGCAATAAGGTTCAACCAGGTGACCGCATTCTCCGTAAAGGTTTATAATATTACTAAGTTTGGGTGATTAAATTTGCCGAATATATGCTAGGCTACTCAAGCATGTAGCACAATGGGATTGTGCTGAAATATGTGGAAGGTAGAGTATGGTAAGTGATCGGCACGTAGCATCACGATTCTCTTGTGGAAAATTTGAGGATCTCCTTGTCACATAGATACTTTCCATGGTACCAGTATTGTCATAATATATATCGATAACTCCAAACACTAGTGATTTCAGCCAATGCACTTGTCTTTCCACTCAGATCAATAAATCGCATACTTTGGAATCGTGGGAGGGGTATTTATATTGCTCCAATGAATTATGATTTACTCAAGCCAATGGTTGATGCGCACTAGTAAAGAAGTATATATAACATATACTGTTTCACTATATGGGATACATATCGTAAGCGGCGTGTCATATCTACTGCAAAGGAAGTGGGCTCCGTCTATTAATATCCCGGCTGCACCAATAAAGTCAAATGTGAACTTTACAAATCATGCGTGAGACCAAGAATGTCATCAGATGGCCACATCAGATCCAGTTGCTGTGTGACCACTCGCAGGTTGAATGCGACTTAAACCAAATGTCCGGTTAGGGTCCGAAATACCGGTATTTACATAATTGAGCTTTACTATAGAGTGCAAAGTAGTTCAAGTGATAGGAAGCGTTGATACTCGGGTAAATATATGCCAGATTGCCATCATAGTGTCTAATAGCTTGAATATATTTCAACATGCATATATGGTACTGTTATGCCTAAACTCACACAACAACGCATTGCATCAACTAACCACTTGCTACAATGTTGGTCAAACACGCAACCCTATGAAAACTAATTTGGTCTTGCAGGTGAATTCAAGCTGGTTCAGCCGTCAGAATCCTGCGATGAGGCCATTATAATACCAGCAGCATTGAATTCTTGACCCTCTCAACAAGGTTATGGCAGGATCATGATGATGTTTTGCTATCTGGACTGCCACATATAGTAATAAACTTGACAGTGTTTAGACAGCCTTTTTGCAAGGCTCTAATAACTTAGTAATGGTCCTATTGTGGCCTACATTTGTTTGACAGGGCCTAAATAGCTAATATGTCTGATTGCCATATATGGTGAAAACTGTTGTAAAAAATTCGTATTTCCACCTAAATATTCACCTAACTTAGTCACTTAGATCATCACCTTCAAATCCTAGAGAATACTGACCAAATTCCTTGTCGGGATTTACTTAGAATATTTACCCAGAACATGAAAATTAGATAAGTTGTCCAAACAGCCCCAAACTTTGCACACATGTTCTTGGGACCTTCCCTAACCTACTCTACGTGTTTGTAATGCCAAGACCAGGTAAAAGTATAAATACTACTTTTACATTCAATAAATCATTAAGTAAAACCACATAATCTACTTGTTCTCCCAATCACTTCCAATATCTCCAAGACTGTTACAACAAAAACTTGGTGGTGTCATGGTGCCCTTATGCAAGCCTCTGTTGGGTCAGGGGGGAGGGAACAACAGCATTTCAGTGAGATCTTTATTCTACCAAATAGTCACCAAAATTACTAAAGCTAAAAGGGATCAGGGGGATGGAAGTCACCAAATGATAAGATCTTTATTTATTTATGACAAGTATCCAAAGAAGCCAAATTAATCTGAAGTTATCACTAGAAAGCAAGGTCTGAGAGATATATTCCTGGTAATCCAGGGCTGAGAGTTGGAAGCTGAGTGGTTTGTATCTCATAGTTAGCTAGGTTTGACAGAGGTTTCCTGGAAAGCCAGGCCTGAAGAGTGAGAATCTAATTATATCTTAGGCAGGTTGTACTGACTTGCATTAGCTCATTTGGTTTAGGGGGAGACATTCACCAATAGGTGAAATCTTTATTTCAGTTGAATCAAAGAAGCCAGTGCTACTGTTGTAGATTTGATACAAGAGTGTGTAGCTGAGGGGAAGTTGCTAGTAAGTTAACAAGGAGAGATGATAGTTCCTCTGTGCTCCAGACACTGTACATTGGCAAGGGGGGTAGCATGAGGGGTAAGTGTGATTTATGAACAACATTGATGAGAGATATATGATAAGGATTGATATTCTTCATAAAGGGAGTGTGCTGCTACAGATATTGCTGCCAAAGGTCTGTCAGGGTTAGGGTGGGGGGGGGGAGGAAAGTCACCAAGTGGTGAAATCTTTATTTACTTAAGATAAGTATCTAAAGAAGCTATGTTAATTTGAAGTTAATCCTAGAAAGCTAGGTCTGAGAGATATCTTCCTGGTAAGCCAGGTCTGAGAGTTGAGAAGCTGAGTAGTGCTATATTCCCTAGTTAGCTAGGTCTGAGAGAGGTTTTCCTGGAAAGCCAGGCCTGAGAAGTGAGAATCTGGGTTAGGGGGGAGGAAAGTCACCAAGTGGTGAAATCTTTATTTACTTATGACAAGTATCTAAAGAAGCCAAGTTAATCTGAAGTTATTCCTAGAAAGCTAGGTCTGAGAGATATTTTCCTGGTAAGCCAGGTCTGAGAGTTAAGAAGCTGAGTGGTACTATATTTCCTAGTTAGCTAGGTCTGAGAGAGGTTTCCTGGAAAGCCAGGCCTGAGAAGTGAGAATCTGAATATATGTGAGCTAAGTTATACTGGCTTGCGGTAGCTGACTTGTGGCCATAATGGCCAGTAGACTGGGGAAACTGAGAGGAATTTCTGGGCGATCACTGGCCAAATTTACTAGGCAAATCTGGCCAATTAGCATTTCAAGGATTTCAGCCAATCAGAGCCTTTACTTTGCCTGATGGTTGATCAAGCCATCTCCCAATGAGCAGGTTAGGGGGGGGGAGACAGTCACCAACAGGTGAAATCTTTATTTCAGTTGAAACAAAGAAGCCAGTGGTACTGTTGTAGATTTGTTACAAGAGTGTGTAGCTGAGGGGAATTTGTAGGTAAGTTAATAAGAAGTGATGATAGCTCTTCAGTGCTCAAGACACTGTTCAGTGGGAAGGGGGGTAGCAAGAGAGGCAAGAATGACTTGTGAACAACATTAATGAGGGGAATGTGATAAGGATTGATAATCATCATAAAGGGAGTGTGCTGCTGCAGATATTGCTGCCAAAGGTCTGTCAAGTACTTCAGGTAGGCCAGCTTGGGTTCTTCTGACTGCAGAATATAGTGAGCAAACTTCTTGACTACAGGGTCTCCAAGTATAGTTCTCCAGCAGGAGCCAGGTGTTGTCTGGTGCGTTCTCTTCCAGGCCTTAATCAGTGGGTTGTTGCAGTTGTGAAGTCTGAGGTATAATCTGGTTCTAAGGTAGAGAAGTCTGATCTTATAGGGCATAAACCCAAAAGCACCAAGAATAGCATGTCTGCAGGGGCATTCAGGCAAATGAGGCACCAAGGAGGTAATGCACCATATTGCAAACTTGTCAAGCTAAGTGCAGTCTCTAGAAGTAAGAGAGAGAAGTGTTAAGCCAAATTCCAGTACAGGGAAGACAAACTGCTTGAGTAGAAGGAGGCAGCTGGGAGCTGAAGTTGTAAGAGGAGTAACAGCCAGTAGCTTGTGGAGTGCCTGTCTTGCAAGGATAATTCTCTTCTTCAGGTGTGCTCCAGAGTCTAGTCCAGCAGGAAGGAAAGGAAAGCCAAGATATGTAGCAGAAACCTGGACAGGAAGAGTGGAGTTCTCCAAGTTGATAGGGCAGCCCAAAAGTACTGCCTTTGCAATGGAAAGTTGGAGATTATTCTTCTGCAAATACTGGTGGATGGTCTGGGAATCTTGTTGCACATTGGAGGAGGATATTCTGATATCATCAGCAAAGAGAGTAACCAGGCAGTCAGCTGAGAGTCTTGGGAAATCATTCAGGAAGATGGCAAACAGTATAGGACCAAGCACAGAGCCTTGAACCACTCCATTAGGAACTGAGAACACAGCTGATTGCTCACTTGGGTGCAGAATTCTTGCTTGTGGATCCAGAAACAGAGACCTGACAAGGAGGGTGAGAGAGGTACCGGAGAAGCATTGCAACTTGGACCAAAGCAGATTTCTGTCAACTGAATCAAACGCCTTAGTAATATCAAACAGAACAGAGGGATACTTGCACTGGAGAGAGTGATCTTGGCTAAGTATGACTGCATATTCCAAGGAGAGGCCAGGAACAAAGCCAAACTGTGCAGGATGAAACTTGAGAGAGTCAGAGTAGAGCTCCTAAGCAAGCAGAAGCTCAAACACCTTTCTGCAGGTGGGCAGCAGAGATATTGGCCTGTAGGAGCTAGGATCCAGGTGCTTTCCTTTACCCTTGTACAGTTGCAGAACATTGGCAAAGGACTGTTGTATCCAAGAGAAAGTGTAATAAAGCTCTTGAATGGTTTAACTGAACCAAAGGGACAATTAAGTGCAGAATCTTAGAGTTGTCAGAGAGTAGCGGAAATATTAGCAGAAAGATTCTGATCTAATATTGGTCTTGGATATAGCTGGGTTGGCTATAAAGGCAATGATATTTGTTTGCTAGGCAGGCTAGGCTAGGTGTTCTTTGGAGTGCTAGATATACTAGGCTTGGATAGAAACTGGAACGGAATTGTTGGATTCTTATTTTTGCTGAGACAGAATCTTAATTTTGTTGAGACACACACTAAACCAAAAGGTTCAGTAAACTTTATTTATACTTTTCTGATCAAGTTGAGTTAGTAAGCGCCAAGGGACTGGATTGATTGAAATCAATTTGGGTGTTCATAGGTGCATAATATAAATGAAAATTACATCATCAATCAACTGATGTCTTGGCAACTGCACCATGGTTGGATAGATCTCAGATGACTAATCACCTGGGAAGGCTTGGCAGATAGGTTGATAATGTAATGACCATTTGAAAATAGATCAGGTGTGATAGCTAAAAATAGATTCTGAGGTGGGATAAAATAAACTGTAACTGGGATTTGTTATGTTTGGGTTAGGGAAAATCAGTTAGGGTACTAGATTTTCAAACGGAGTAAAATTGGCTAAGTTTTAAATGTTGATGCACAACAAGGACCATTCCTCAGGAGTAGAAAGCTGGGCTGAGCATTGCTGAACCAGTGGAAGCAGAAGTGCAGACATGGCCTTGGTACTAGTCCTCAGAAGCTCATAGGAGATTGTGCCCACACCTGAGGCAGTAGAGTTGGGAAGCCTCTTGAGCATATTATGGATTCTCCCTTGATCAAGTGCAAGTGGGATGGGCAGAGTCTTGAAGTCAGGATGAAAGCCAGGAGTTGAGTACTGCTTTGTAGAGAAGAAGATGTTAGCCAGCTGTTCTGTTGAAGGTAACTTCCTGGAAGAGGGCCTCATTGCCCTGTAGAGTCTTGATACTGTTCTTGTTACAGAGTTGGAAGATTGCACAGGCAAAGAACTCATAATATGATCTCAGAGCTGAGCATGCAGAGTGTGTTGAATTGCCTTGGAGTGGTGTATGGCTGTCAGGAGGAGTTTCTCTGTTTTTGGGTTAGGGAAACTCAGGTAGCTTTGTTGCAGGGCTTAGGGTTAGTGGGAGGAAAGTCACCAAGTGGTGAAATCTTTATTTACTTATGACAAGTATCTAAAGAAGCCAAGTTAATCTGAAGTTATTCCTAGAAAGCTAGGTCTGAGAGATATCTTCCTGGTAAGCCAGGTCTGAGAGTTGAGAGGCTGAGTGGTACTATATTTCCTAGTTAGCTAGGTCTGAGAGAGGTTTCCTGGAAAGCCAGGCTTGAGAAGTGAGAATCTGAATATATGTGAGCTAAGTTATACTGGTTTGAGGTAGCTAAATTGTGGCCGGAATGGCCAGTAGACTGGGGGAACTGAGAGGAATTTCTGGGCAATCACTGGCCAAATTTACTAGGCAAATCTGGCCAATTGGCATTTCAAGGATCTTAGCCAATCAGAGCCTTTACTTTGCCCAATGGCTGATCAAGCCATCCCCAATGAGCACACATCAATTTATTAATCAAATTTTGCTGGATCCAGGATTTGAACCCACAACCTGTTGTAAAAATTTGTAATTCCACCTAAATATTCACCTAGCTTAGTCACTTAGATCATTACCTTCAAATCCTAGAGAATACTGACCAAATTCCTTGTCAGGATTTACTTAGAATATTTTCACCAAAATACCAGGTACCCAGAACATGAAAATTCTCAAAGTTGTCCAAACAGCCCCAAACTTTGCACACATGTTCTTGGGACCTTCCTTAACCTACTCTACAAGTTTGTAATGCCAAGACCAGGTAAAAGTATAAATACTACTTTTACATTCAATAAATCATTAAGTGAAAACCATATAATCTACTTGTCCTCCCAAATCACTTCCAATATCTCCAAGACTCTTACAACAAGTTATGAGCCCCAAGCTGTAACTCTCTGCAATGTCTACTTCTGCTATTACTGGAATTTTTCCCTCTGCTGAAAAGTTGGATGGATCTAACAACCAAGTGTGGAAGGTGAAGATGAAGATTCTGCTACAAGAAAGAGGCCTTTGGGATATTCTCATGGGAGAAGAATGCCCTCCTAAACACGTGGGAGAGGAAGCCTTGAAGTACCAGAAGAAAGATCAAAGTGCCTTTAACTGCATTTGCCTTAATGTCAAGGACAAATTGCTAATTCAATGCTCAAGAGCAAAAACAGCAAAGAATGCCTGGAAAGCACTAGAGGACACCCACCAGTCATGTTCAGCTGCCAAGAAAATGCATCTGAGACAAAAAGTCTTTACTACAAAGATGCTGCCAGGAGAAGAAATGAAAAATCTAATTAACATAATTACCCTGCTGGTAGATGAGATGGAATCTGTGGGCATACCAACTACTGATGAGGATGTGATAGTTACCATCCTGAATAGCCTGACAGACAGGTTTCTGGGCCTTGTATCAGCCCTAGAGTCCAGAACTGAAGATTTGACCTTAAATTATGTATATGGAAGGCTCCTGGATGAAGAATTAGAAAATCAAGCGCCAATAAGAAGGAAGAAGAAAATGCTTTAATAAGCAATGATAACCAGCAAAGAAGGCACCCAAGACCCTACAAAGGCAACAGCAACCTATTTTGCAACTACTGCAAAAGGAAAGGACACACATCAGACCGGTGTCTCAAAAAGAGAGATTATCAGCAAAAGAAGCCTGCATATGGAAATGCTGCAACAACTGAAGATAGACTATTCATATCTGCACTAACTATGACCACAAACAAGGATTCTCAGACATGGTATATTGACTCTGAAGCTTCTCAACACTTTACACACTAAAAAGAACTTTTTACCTAATATTAAGAAATTCCAAATAAGAAGGTTTTCATGGGTGACAATAGAACACTTAATGCAGTGGGAGAAGGAACTATCCAAGTAAACCTTAGAAGCAGTAAAGGAAGCCATACACTGACCTTTAAAGAAGTACTCTATGTACCAGAAATAGCCAAGAACCTACTCTCTGTAAGCAAGGCCACAGCAGAAGGACTCAGTTTCAGTTTTGACAATACTGGATGCAGGATCACTGATCAAAATGGTGCCCATATTGCTTTGGGCATCAGAGATCAGAATCTATACAAGTTGACTTATATTCCATCATATCTGGAAGCCAATATAAGTAACTTAAATGAAGAAACACCAATGCTTTGGCACAGGAGATTTGGGCACATCAATTTTGATTATTTGCGTAAAATGATCAAAGATCAGCTAATTTCTGGAGTGAAAATTGATCCCCCAGCTAATTTAGATCACTGTGAAGCCTGCATATATGAGAAACAAGCCAGACAACTGCTCAAGAGCTCTGGGTTAATCAAAACTAAGAAAAAATTAGATCTAATTCACTCATATCTGTGTGGACCTATGCAAAATTTATCCTTAGGTGGGATGAAGTATTTAATCACTTTATTGATGATTATACAAGATACACATGGGTCTACTTCATGGAGAGAAAGGAAGAAGTTTTGTCTAAGCTCAGGGAGTTTAAAGCCATGGTGGAGAGAGAAACTGGTGAAAAAATCAAGAAATTATGCTCTGACAATGGTGGAGAATATACCTCAAAACTCTTCATCCACTTCTGCAAAATTCATGGGATAAAGCAAGACACTACTGTACCATACTCCCCACAGCAAAATGGAGTAGCAGAACAAGCTAACAGATCAATAATTGATATGGCAAGATCTATGATCCATGATCAAAAATTATCCTATGATTTTTGGGTGGAATCAGTTGCCACTGCTGTATACCTTAAAAATAGGAGTTATAACAGAATACTTTGTGATTCTACTCCATTTGAAGCATGGCATGGATACAGACCAAGTGCAGAACATCTAAGAATATTTGGGTGTACAGCATATGCCAAAAAACTGGCCGGAAATCAGTCAAAATATGAGCCAAAAAGTGTAAAATGCATATTTTTGGGCTACTGCAATGAGAGTAAGGCATACACACTCTACAATACCAAAGCAAAGAAGCTGATCAAGTCCAGGGATGTGTTGTTTGATGAAAATTCAAAATTTTCACAAAAAATGACATCAGATGATGACAAAAATTTAATCTCAAGTCCACCAATTGTCAGGATTGAATCAGAGCAAAGCAATGAGAATTTTTTCACTCCAGAGGACTCTACAACCGTGGTTCAGCCAGAATCAATGCCCGGGAATATCCCAGAAGTGATCATTCCAGTATCAAATGCCTGGAGATCCAACCGGACAAAAAATAGCCCAAATTACTATATCAATGAGGGTACAAACTTAGCCTATGCCTATTCAGTCCATATTGATGAACCCCAGACTGTAAAGAGGCCCTAAATAGCCCACAGACAAAGTTTTGGAGATCTGCAATGACTGAGGAATATCAGGCCCTGATGGAAAATCAAACTTGGGACTTAGTCAAATTACCAATCAACCAAAAATTAATTGGATGCAGATGGATCTTCAAGACAAAATACAAGGCTGATAGTACAAATGAGAGATACAAAGCAAGACTTGTAGCCAAAGGATACTCTCAAACAACAGGACTTGACTATACTGAGACCTTTGCACCGGTAGCCAAGTTTAATTCCATCAGATTAATATTGGCTATTGCAGCCAAATATAAGTTTTTTATTCATCAAATGTATGTAAAAACTGCATTTTTGTTGTGCATCAACATTTAAAACTTAGCCAATTTTACTCCGTTTGAAAATCTAGTACCCTAACTGATTTTCCCTAACCCAAACATAACAAATCCCAGTTACAGTTTATTTTATCCCACCTCAGAATCTACTTTTAGCTATCACACCTGATCTATTTTCAAATGGTCATTACGTTATCAACATATCTGCCAAGCCTTCCCAGGTGATTAGTCATCTGAGATCTATCCAACCACGGTGCAGTTGCCAAGACATCAGTTGATTGATGATGTAATTTTCATTTATCATATGCACCTATGAACACCCAAATTGATTTCAATCAATCCAGTCCCTTGGCGCTTACTAACTCAACTTGATCAGAAAAGTATAAATAAAGTTTACTGAACCTTTTGGTTTAGTGTGTGTCTCAACAAAAATAAAGAATCCAACAATTCCGTTCTAGTTTCTATCCCAGCCTAGTATATCTAGCACTCCAAAGAACACCAAGCCTAGCCTGCCTAGCAAACAAATATCATTTATAGCCAATCCAGCTATATCCAAGACCAATATTAGATCAGAATCTTTCTGCTAATAATTCCGCCACTCTCTGACAATTCTAAGATTCTGCACTTAATTGTCCCTTTGGTTCAGTTAAACCATTCAAGAGTTTTATTACACTTTCTCTTGGATACAACATTTTTTTCGTTGAATTCCATTACATTCAGCCAATTAGAAGATGTCCTCAGCAGCAAGCAATCCAAACCTTTCCATGTTGGAAGAGGCCAGAAGAAATCAGGAAGAACTTACTGAACAGCTTGAAAATATCATGCTTGAAAGAAACACCATGATGCTTGAGCACTCAAAGCTTGCCAAAACAAGATCTGATAATCACCGTAGAGATGAACTCCTTGAAGTTATATCCGGTTACCAAGATGAAATTGGAATAATTAAGGAAGCACTGGAGAACATTGCCATAGTAATTGACAGCATTGAAAATCCGCCAAGCCTTGCTCTGCATCAGCCACCAAGAAGTCATGCCTTTGAATCCTCCAGATCTACATCTCCTTCTAGACCTGCCCCAGTGGTTGTCCCAAGATCCTTGCCTGTTTATGCTGAAGGCACCAATGCCATCAAGAATCCAACTGAGTTTCTTTACAAGTTTAGTCATGTCTTAGCTGCACACCAGCTAGACCCTGACACCAACTGGGCTAGATTTCTGCCTCTCTGTCTCACAATGCAAGATGCTGACTGGGTTGAAGTGAACATTCCTTCCAATAGCACGTGGAAAATTGCCCAAAACCTCTTTTGCAGCCATTTTGAAGATCCTCTCAAGAAAGCACATCTGAACTGCGACTTATGGAAAACTAAAATGCAAAAAGGTGAATCTGTGCAACACTTCTGTGATAGATTCCAAAGACAAATGAGATTAGCTGGAGTTAGTGATGATAATCCATCGCTTACTGCTCATTTTCTTTCAAACTTTTCACACCAGCTACAGAGCAATATTGCTATTGTCAAAGCATGTAACCCTGCACGTACCTATGACCAGATCTCAGAGATATGTACACTGGCAATCACCTTGACTGCAGCTGTTAGTCAGACTTCAGGCAACTCAACCCAATATCCCACAACAGCCGGAAAAGAGACCAGTCATGTGACCAAGAAGCAGTCAACCGCTACTAAGCACTGTGAGCTTCATGGGAAATGCTATCATTCTACCAGTGAATGCAAAGGCATCACCAAGCAGTCAAACAAGACAGGAAATACCACAGAAAAGCAGCAAAACACCAAAACTGATAATCCATATGCCGATGACAAGTGCTTAAAGTGTGGAAATATGGGACATATATCACCTGCCTGTCCTGAGAAGAGCTCCACACCATCAGCCAAAATTACCCAGATCCTTGATGATCATTCAGCCAATGATACAATGGGGTATGAAGAAGCATATGAAGAACTTACAGTTCAAGATTATCACAACCTCTTTGAGTTTCCGGCTAAAATTGCAACTGTTCAAGAAAAGAAGCAACCAATCACACAGCTCAAAGCCATAGAAGTGCCACTCACCCTCAATGGCCATTCATACGTAGCACTACTGGATACTGGATCATCCAACTCTATTGTATCACCCAATGTAGTCAGAGAACTCAATTTGGAGATAGAAAAACAACCAGGAAAAATCATTCTTGCCGCTAAGGATCTCTCAGCCCCAAGAATTGGCTTAGGGCTAGGGTTCTAGTGCTTTATTGGGAAATTTGCACAAGAAGTGCAATCTTGAAACAT
>MCFE01000690.1:0-44725 GCA_002104905.1 Basidiobolus meristosporus CBS 931.73
TGCTTTGCAGCCTACCAGACAAGTATGAGCCACTCATACTTTCCTTTGAAAGCAGTGAAGACAACTTGACTTTAGACTATGTCAAAGGAAGACTTCTCCATGAAGAACTCAGACATAATGATCAAGCAGAGAAAATCAAAGCTAAAGCTTCATTCATTTCAGAAAGGCACTCAGAAACAAAGGGAAAACAACAAAACCAAAGAAAACCTGGTTGCTGTAACTATTGTAAAAAGCCAGGACACTGGGCAAGAGAATGCAAGAAGAAACAAGCAGATGAAAAACAGAAACTAGAGCAGGCAAATCATATAACTACTTATGAAGAGTTATTTGTAACCATACAAGAGAGTTCAAGTAACCAAAGTAATGAATGGTATATTGACTCTGGAGCATCACAGCATATCTGTGGTATAAAGGAGTGGTTCAGCAACTTGAAAACTATTCCCGTAAGAAAAGTTTATCTGGGAGATAACTCTGCTCTGGCAGCTACCACAAGTGGGTATATACAACTAAATATGAGCAATAACTCAGGGGCAACTGCAGCAAGACTCACTGACATATGCTATGTACCTGGAATAGCTAAGAACTTACCCTCAGTCAGTAAAGCAACTGCTCAGGGACTGAAATTTGCTTTTACTAAGATGCGCTGCTCAATATTGAGTGAGAATGGACATAAATTAGCTTTGGGAATCAGAGATCATAATATATACAAGTTACAATGCAAGATCATTGTACCTGAGTATGTCAACATTGCTGATACTTATGAAACCAACTGGGAGACGTGGCATAGGAGGCTAGGACACATTGGGGAACACAAAATGAGCCAATTGGTGAAAAATCAGCTTGTTTTGGGCCTAAAAAACTCAGTTCTGATGAAATGGAATGTTTGTAAGGGATGTTCATATGACAAACAAGCTAGGCAATGTTTCAAGAGCTCTGAAGGCATCAATACCACCAAAATAATGACAATTGTACACTTAGTCATATGTGGCCCCATGAGAACACTGTCTTTTGGAGCCAAGAGATACTTTATGACGTTTGTTGATGACAAAACAAGATATACATGGGTGTACTTCCTCAAAACAAAGGATGAAGCTATAGAGACATTAAAGCACTTCAAGAACCTGGCAGAAACACAAATTGAATGTAAATTGAAGGTACTACAAAGTAACAATGGAGGAGAATACTGCTCAAAAGGGTTTGCAAAATACTGCTTGTCTACTGATATACTTCAGCAGACCACAGTTCCTCATACTCCACAGCAAAATGGAGTAGCAGAACGTGCAAATAGAACAATAGTAGAGATGGGAAGATCTATGCTACATGATAAGGGAATGGACTGCAAGTTCTGGGCTGAATCTGTTGCTATCACAGTATACATCAAGAACAGATGCCAAACAACAGCACCACAAGATTCCACACCCTTTGAAGCATATACAGGCAAAAAACAAGATCTCCAGCACCTCAAAATCTTTGGCAGTGATGTTTTTTATCATATCCCTTACAAAAAACGCTCAAAGTTGGAACCAAAGAGTAGGAAAGGGGTTTCCTTGGGTATTGTGAAGATACTAAAGGGTATAGGGTGCATGATGGCAAAATTCAGAAGCTGATCAAGAGCAGGGACGTTGTATTTGAGGAGAATTCAGATCAGAAAGCCACAGATATCATTGGCCAGCTGCGTGATGATGCAATCAACAATAATGAAGAAGATACGTAACAAATCCAGCCAGATACAGAGAATACTTCTACCAGTTCCAGATCAGAACAGATTATCGCAGTTAGGAGATCTACCAGAATAAGATATGCCCTTGGATCCTGGTGGCAGACATCCAATGATCATGAAGAAGCTTATCTTACTTTATGTGCCAAACCTCAGAATCTGCAACATGCAATGCAAAGTCCAGATGCTACTAAGTGGCAAGATGACATGCAGGAGGAGTACCAATCACTGATCAAGGCAAAAATGTGGGAACTGGTAGATTTACTAAATGGGAGAAAGCCAATAGCATGTAGATGGGTCTATAAGATCAAGACAACCTCAAATGGTGCTGTTGATAAGTACAAGGCTAGATTGGTGGCTAAAGGCTATTCCCAGATCCAGGAACTAGACTTTGAGGAAACATTTGCTCCAGTTGCCAAGTTTAACTCCATTAGAACAGTTCTAGACCTGGCACCTGTACACAGTCTAGATCTTCACCAAATGGACATCAAAGCAGCCTTTCTGAATGGGGATTTGCAAGAAACTCTTTATATGGAGTAATCAGAAGGCTTTACCAATTCACAAGTACCCTGTAAGGTGTGCAAACTTAGAAAATCACTGTATGGGCTTAAGCAGGCACCTAGGGCATGGTATAACAGGATTGACACATATCTAGAGGATATTGAGTTCTCTTGTAGCACTGCAGATCACAGTATATATGTGAAACAGCTCAAACAGGGTGTGATCATCCTAGTTCTTTATGTGGACAACCCTATTATGACTACAAGTGACCAAGAGGCACTTAAACAGATGAAATCAGATCTCTTAAGCAAGTCTGAGATGAAAGATCTTGGAAAATTGAGCTATTTTCTTGGAATTGAGGTCAAATTTGACATACCTACACAGAATCAGTCCAAGTACATCAGGAACATTCTTAGACGCTTCAAAATGGAAAATTGCAAACCTGCAGCTACCCCTATGGACAGTAACCTGAAATTAGGCAAATCTCAGCCAGCTATAGATGAAAATGGCTCAAATATGGACCAAAACTTCCTCTATCAATCAATGGTTGGTAGCCTAATGTACTTGATGGTGTCTACATGTCCAGATAATGCAGTGGCAGTTGGAATAGTCAGTCAATTCATGCAGAGTTATGGATCATATTAAATTGCAGCAATTAAGCGGATTTTCAGATATCTACAAGGTACCATAAATATGGTACCAGAATACTCTGGAACAGCTAACAGGCAAAAATTTGATGGTTATGGTGATTCAGATTGAGGTAGGGATCTGATTGACAAACGCTCTACCTCAAGCTATGTATTTCTTTATGCTGGTGCAGCTATTCCTTGGAATTGCAAGAAACAACTAACTGTGGCCCTATCTACAACTGTAGCCAAATATATGGCTGCATGTCAAGCAACTAAGGAGGCTATATGGCTACAAAAATTATTCAAAGACTTAGGTTTTATTTCAGATGAACCAACATGTATTTAGAAGGATAATCAAAGTTGTGTTTCATTAGCTAGAAATTCTACTAATCATGCCAGAACTAAGCACATTCATATACAGCATCACTTTGTGAGGAGAGCTGTAGAAAATAACTTAGTAGAGTTAGTGTACTGCCCAACTAACACAATGGTGGAAGATATATTGACAAAACCACTAGCTAGGCCACAATTTGTGAATCTCAGAGAGGAATTCGGATTAGGAAATTATTTAGTTGAGGGGGAGTGTTGAAATATTGGACTATTTTGTATCATTCTGCAGCTAATTTTTACTTAACAATTCTGGACTAGTCTTGTTTACTGTGGGACTAATTTACAGCTCTAACTTTGTCACTTTCTTCAGATCTATGATCTTATGATTATTCCCCTATAGTCAGGATCAAATTAGCACCAATAATAACTACTATGTACTAACCCTGAAACTGTTACAGAATGCTTCTGAATATTGAGAAACCCTCCTTACTTAGTGTTACAGCTGTATTACTTCTACAAAGGTATAAATACTGAGCCTCTTTATTAGTAAGCAACAGTTCAACTATTATCACTATTTCTTGATAAGTTTCTTATATCCAAATCACTTCTTAAATTGCAACACTTCTGTCTACAGAGAACTTTATCCCTAAGTAATATCTGAGCTATCCTAAATTGGGCTTCTTGGACTCTTTAAAAGTATGGATTTAGTCTCTGCTGATGTTACTAGGTTATTAGCAGCTATAATGGGATCATCCACATAGAGAGCTAATAGAACGGGACTTGCTTTACCTGACTAATAGTATATACTATTGAATATTGAATACAGTACAATGCTCTTGGAACTGGTGTTGCACATTCTGCTTGGCCTCAAGCTCCTGATGGTCCCACAGTATGCTGGCCTTAAGGTGTTGATATGCTTGACTTGTAACAGCCTGTCAAATATTAGCCTACACTTCATCACTGTACTCCATGGCTTTACATATCTTCAATGAATTTTTTTTAGGCTTTGGTGTAAATACTGCAACTTCACCTTCCTATGCTGTGATTGGTGTCTCTGTGGGCTTTATTTTTGAGCACTGTTTTTGTGCTTCAAAGACTGTATGGAGTTCCTGTGCTGCTACACTGGTATATACTCAATTCTTAGCTATGACATGGAGCTACTTGAGTTCATTCTTTGCAGCTAAGATAGTGCTTTCTCTACCTGAGATATTGATTGCTCTACATATATTATCTGCTCATCCTGTCTCTGGACTATTTGCTTATTTCTCTGGCCTTTGCCTCTTTGCCTTTGTTATGATCTGTTGTGTGAATGTTCAAGTTAGATCAGCTTTTAGTCAAATCAATTAGTTATATATTTAGGTTTTCAGTATATTGGTGTTATCTATCAAATCAGTAGCATAAGTCAGCAAATGAATCAGCAGATCCTTATCTGACAGAAATAGATATATTTGGTAGGAGCTTATTAGGTGAAGATGATGCAATCAAATGAGTCATCAGCCACAGCCTAAATTAGGAAATACAGTTAGTCAGCAATTGATCTGGCAAAATGTATATAATGAGCTGCTGAAATCTAAATAAAGATTAGTTTCAAGTTTTAGTGAAGAAGACTCACAACTCACCTTCCATATGACAGAAGAATACCTATCCCAGATGACCTCAAACTCAGGAAAGCTATTATACTTGAATGGAGTAATCAATGGAGTACCTGCCAAGATCATGATTGACTCAGGAGTGTTGCATAAGTACATGTCTCAGTAATTTGCTTTGAAAGCTGGAATCAACTTGGAACCCACCAAATCAACTTCAGTCTCAACAGCTGATGTGAGCTCTCACACAATCAACTGTATTACTTAGCCAGTAAGGATGATGATCAATGACTATGAAGTAGATCTACAGGCCTATATATTTGGGAGCTGCAAGTTTGACCTTATACTTGGGAAAACCTGGCTATTATGTTGTAATCCATCAATCAACTGCAGAACCCATGCTACTCAGATCCAGAAAGACAACAAGACCTATAAGCTATTACCTGCCAGACTGGATTTTAACTTGGTCAGTTCCAGTGTGTGTGAAACAAGTGAACTTAGCAAGATACAGCCCTGTAGAGCACTTAGAAAAGGCACCCAGATGTTCCTCATGGCAGCATTACAGGAGGAATCCTTTACTCAAGTGCCCCAGAAGGTCCAGATTCTTTGAAGGAGTATTCAGATGTATTTCCTGAAGAGCTTGTAAGCCTACCACCAGTCAGAGATGTGGATCATGCCATTGAAGCAGGAGATAGCCCTTCAGTGAGTAAGACACCTTACAGAATGAGTCCATTGAAGTTGGAAGAGATGAAGGGACAAATAGATCAGTTACTGGAGCAAGGATATATTAGACCCAGCAAGTCACCTTGGGGAGCACCAGTACTTTTTGTGAAGAAGAAGGATGGAACACTTAGGATGTGCATTGACTACAGAGTCCTCAACTCAGTTACCGTGAAGAATTAGTACCCATACCTTGGATTCATGAGCTTGTTGACCAACTCAATGGAGCCACTATTCTCCGCAAGATTGACCTCATATCAGGATACTACCAGATTGGGGTGAAGTCAGAAGACATTCCTAAGACAGTATTTGGGACCACATATGGACATTAAAAGTACTCAGTCATGAATTTTTGCCTCACCAATGCGTCTGTAACATTCATGACCCTGATGCAGACTGTCTTCCAGGAGTACTTAGACAAATTTGTCATAATCTACCTAGATGATATATTGATATATAGCAAGACAAAAAAGTATCACTTGGTGCACATTGAAAAGGTCCTGAAGAAGCTAAGGGAAAACAAGCTTTATGGCAAGCTACTCAAGTGTGAATTCTTCAAGGAACACGTAGAATATCTGGGACACATAGTGACTAGCACAGGAGTAACCTTAGACACTAAGAAGGTTGAAGTTATCAAGAATCTGAAGCAGCCCCAAAGCATATCAGAGCTTAGATCATTCCTTGGAATGGATTTCTATTATTGGAGATTTGTCAAGTACTTTGCAAGTATTGCAGCCCCTTTAACTGATATACTCAAGAAAGACAATACCTATAAGTGGGACATAGCCTGTGAAACTGCCTTCCAGATGCTCAAGAATGAACTTGCTAAGCTGCCAAGCTTAAGAAATCCTGACTTCAGAAAAGAGTTTACTCTGTGCACAGATGCTTCAGATTATGCAATTGGTGGAGTATTGAGCCAAGAACATAAGGGAAAGGACTACCCTGTTGCCTTTGCATCCAAGAAACTGAACTGAGCAGAGCAAAACTATCCAGTGCATGAGAAGGAGATGCTTGCTGTAATACACTGTGTGAAGACATGGAGATGCTATATTGAAGGAGTCAAATGTACTGTAAAGACTGATCATGCCTCCCTCAAGCTAGTGAAAACATGTCCAAATTGCTAAATCAACCTAGGCCAACCACAGAGAATTGCTGAACTTTCTCCCTTGGAGCCTGTAAGACCATTTAAAAGATGGGGAACTGACTTTATTGGAAGACTGTTAACTACCAGGAAATGCAACTGTTGGATCCTAGTAGCAATTGACCATGTCACTAAATGTCAATGGCTTATGCTGTACATATAGCCAGTGAACAAGAAGTTGCATGTTTTGTCTACCATGAGATCCTAATGAAGTTTGGATGCCCTGTGGAGATTCCATCTAATGGAGGTGCAAACTTTATGGCAAAGACATTGGAAGCTTACCTGGAAATGCAACACATCAAACACTTGAAAACCTTGGCATATCACCCCAGAACTAATGGAGTCACTGAACGGTTCAATGAATTATTTGGAAAAATGCTGACCAAGTATGCAAATGGAGTTGTCAGTAGATGGGATGAGAATATAGACCAAGCACTCTTTGCATGCAGAGTCAGAGTACACAACACCACCCAGCAATTGCCATTTTATTTAGTGTATGGATGTGAACCAAGGATTCCATAAGATTTCACACAACCAAAGCTCACAGACACCTTAGAAGATGAGCTCAGTCAGCCAAGTAGACACCAGCAACTGGAACAAAGACACCAAGAGGCACAGACCAGAGTATCTCCAAGTGCAGAAAAGATGAAGCAGATATTTGATAAGACTATAGGACCAGAAGCATTGACAGTAAGGAAATTTGTATTGCTAAGAAACAACATTTGGATGAAGCTTGAGCCACAATGGACAGCACCATTCAAGATCATCAGAGAATGTCCATTTGCAACTTACCAGCGGGTGAACAAACAAGGCAATATCTGGGATGACCTAGTGCATAGGGACAGACTCAAGCTTGCAAGACTTGCTGCTAATACTGAACCATCAAGATATTGGTATCATAAGAAAAGAGATTCAGGTGAATCCTCTCAACTTTAGCTGGGGAGAATGCTATGATCTGCCACTTGAATGTTTAAGTTAGATCAGTTTTTAGTCAAATCAGTTAGTTATATGTTTAGGTTATCAGTATATTGGTATTATCTATCGAATCAGTAGCATTAGTCAGCAAAGGAATCAGCAGATCCTTATCAGACAGAAATAGATATATTAGGCAGGAGCTTATTAGGTGATGATGATGATATCAAATGAGTCATCAGCCACAGCCTACATTAGGAAATACAATTAGTCAGCAATTGATCTGGCAAAATGTATATAAGGAGCTGCTGGAATCTCAATAAAGATCAGTTTCAAGTTTTAGTGAATACAATACTAGCTAAACTCTCTATTCCTTTACAACTCTTATACTAAGACTTGTAACACCATTATCCGCTACACCTAATTGCCTCATTAATGCTTTGGTATAAGCAGACAAAATACCTGCCAACAAAAGTGGTGGTGGTGTTACGACAGCTACTTGCCGGACTTCAACTAAAGGTACTACTTTTGCTATGTTCTCATCTGCCTCAGCATTATGGTCAACTTGCAACTCTGCAGAGATTCCAAATTGAATACTTGACTGATAGCCCAAGGAGTCCACATTATTACCATCAGTGGGCACACTGTCCACAGGGCCTTTTTGTGTTTTAGCCATGCTTGCTCAACTGAATGTCCAAGCATGCTGTGGTCCAAATATTCTTGTGCTACTGTCTGCAGTGAGTTTGGTTGGGAACCTGACAACTATGCTTTATATTTTGGTAGCATATACATGAAATTAAGTCAAACTAAAGTGGATATGGTGTCACATATACACATGTATGTGGTGCCAAGGCTTTATTCATAAAGCATACCATGACAGGTCATCATTATATCTTACATTCATGTAGTTGCAATGTCTCAAGTACAAGATTGTCTTAAATACTTTGAGTATTGACATAAAAGTGATATAATAGCATTACATTGTTGGGTGTCCAACTGTTTGCCCTATGGACAAGACTACTTTTATTCAATACCATAAGAGAAGAGAATAAAGGACCATGTGGCTGTTGTAGCAGGCCTCTCATCCATGAAACATGTACACAGCATAGAATGTGTCAAGCGGCACTGCAAAGTCTAGCATCTCATCTGCCAGTTTTTGCAATCAATTCTTGAAGTAGTCAAGTGCATTTTGTTGAGCACTGCTCTTGAAGAAGTGCTGCAACCTCTTGGTGTGCCTAGTAATGTTCCAAAATTCCACTGAAGGAATTGTGATAGTCTTTCAAGCTCTTGATGTTGTAGCCTTGACTGTCAGTGGGATCTCCACTCTGTCAACAATGGAGGATGTGGAGGCTGTGGCAGATAAATTACATTTTTCTGCAAACTCATCTACCTTGCTGGAGTGTAGCTTAGCTGGCTGAGCCTCCAACTGATGTGAAAACAGCTGTTTTCTGGTTGGCAAATATTCTTGGCCATGATGGGATTCAGTCTGTTCTGGGCTGGTGGTGTCAATTGGCAAGAGTAGCAGTTTTTTTTGCATGCCTCCCTATCTGAGGCTTGCGTAGATATTTCTCCCTTTACCTTTTCCTTTGTCACTGCCAGGTCTTTCACTGCTACTCTGTCTGAGCGCTTCTTGTAATGAGCTACAATCTCTTTTGGCCTGCTTTTCCCTTGCTGGCACTCTTCTAGCAACTTGATGTTTCTTTCCCCCTTGTTTTAGCTCTCCACTCTAGTTGTGCTAGACTCCTGTAAGATCTACTAGTTTTTATCACTGCCAGGTCATTTAATGCTACATCAACTGAGTGCTTCTTGAGTGGTACTACACTTTTTCCTTGGTTAATGCTGTGTTGGTGCATCTGTGTCTGCCTGCTTGTCCACAAATGTCACTCTTGCAGCTACTTGATGTCTCTTTGACACCTGTCTAGAGCTTTTGGCCCTGCTTGTAACAGGCTCTTGAGGAGGTGGCTGGTTTTTACCCACAGCATCCTTGTTCTTTTGAAACTCAGGGAATAAACTTACAGATCCATCTTGCAATCCATCAAGTACCCAATTCAAAAGAAGTTTTTCCATCCATTTGATGTAAAAAGAACTTTTATTTGGCTGCAATATTCAATACTAATCTGACAGGATTTAACCTGGCTTCCAATGCAAAGGTCTTGGTGTAGTCAAGCCCTTTTATTTGATAGTACTCATTGGCTGCAAGTCATGCTTTGAGCGTTTCAGTTGTACCAATAGCCATATATTTTGGTTTGAAGACCCATTTCCATGCAATTGATTTTTGGTTATTTGGTAATCTGACAAAGTCTCATGTATGATTTTCTATCAGGGCCTGATACTCTTCAGTCATTGCAGATATTCAAGACCTTGTTTGAGGGCTATTTAAGGCCTCTTTTGCAATCTTTGGCTACTCAATATGTACTGAATAGACAGTTGCTAAGTTTATACCCTCAATAATATAGTAATTTGGGCTATTTGTGGTCTGGTAGGATCTCCTGGCTTGTCAGAGTGTAATGAGCACTTTTGAGATATTCCTGGGCACTCATTCAAGTTAAATAATAATTGTAGTGGTCTCTGCACTAACAAGCTCTAATTGTTTTTCTCTGATTTGATCTCAACCATTGATGGATTTGCAATCAAAATTTTGTCTTTGCCTGATGTCACTTCTTGTAAAGTTGAATCTTATTCAAACAGCACATCCCTGGACTTGCTCAGCTTCTTTGCTTTGGTATTGTAGAATCCAAATGCTTTACTCTCATTGCAGTAGCCAAAAAATATGGTTTTTTCATTTTTTGGCTCAAGTTTTGACTGATACCTGGGCAGTTTCTTAGGATAAGTTGTGTACCCAAATACAGGGAACTAGTCAAAAGCCTCTTATACATTGTTGTGATAAAAAATCATGACTAGGTTTTTATGAAATCTGGGGTGCAATTATTTTTCAAAGATCTCTGGATGGCGTACCAACAGGATCAGTACCTCTTAGTCACAGGACTTTAACTTTGTGACAGCCTTTTGACATGATAATCTCAATAACTTTTCATAGGGAGTATTCCTCACAAGTAATGCCTCCAAGGTCAGTTGGCTTTCAGCAAGGGCCATAACTGAGTGCTTCCTGTAGTGTACTTACTTTTCTCCTTGATGAATGCCACACTGGTGAGTCCATTTTTGCCTACTTGCCCAAAGCCAGCACTCTCCTAGCAACCTGATGCCTCTTTACCCTTTGTTTGGAACTTCCAGCCAGGATTGAGATGAGATCCTGAGAGATCTGTATGTTTTTTCACTGTGAAGTCCTTCACTGCTACTGCAATTAAGTGCTTTTTTTATTGAACTACATGCCTCCTTGATATATGCTGCCTTGATGCATCTGTTTCTGCTTGCATGTTGTTTACTGGTGCTCTTCCAGCTACCAGACACTTCTTTGCTGCTTGTTTGGAGCTTACAGCCCTGTTGTGCATCAACATTTAAAAATCAGCCTATTTTACCCCATTAGAAATCTAGTACCCTGACTAATTTTTGCTAAACCACACATTCTAATCCCAGTTATGGTTTATTTTATCACTTCTCAGAGTCTATTTTCAGCTGTCACACCTGATCAATTTCATGTGGTCATTATGTCCTCAACTGATCTGCAAAGCATTTCAATGATAAGTCATCTGAGATCTGTTGTAAAAATTTGTAAATCCACCTAAATATTCACCTAACTTAGTCACTTAGATCATTACCATGAGATCCTAGAGAATACTGACCAAATTCCTTGTTGAGACTTACTTAGAATATTTTCACCAAAATACTAGGTACCCAGAACATGAAAATTCTCAAAGTTATCCAAACAGCTCCAAACATTGCACACATATTCTTGGGACCTTTCTTAACCTATTCTATGTTTTTGTTATGCCAAGACCAGGTAAAAGTATAAGTACTACTTTTACATTTAATAAATCATTAAGTGAAAACCATATAATCTACTTGTTCTCCCAATCACGTCCAATATCTCCAAGACTCTTACAATAGGTTATGAGCCCCAAGCTGTCACTCTCTGCAGTGTCTACTACTTCTATTACTGGAATTTTTCCCTCTGCTGAAAAGTTGGATGGATCTAACTACCCAGTGTGGAAGGTGAATATGAAGATGTTGCTACAAGAAAGAGGCCTTAGGGATGTTGTTATGGGAGAAGAATGCCCTCCTTAAAATGTGGGAGAGGAAGCCTTAAAGTACCAGAAGAAAGTACAAAGTGCCTTTAACAGCATTTGCATTAATGTTAAAGACAAATTGCTAATTCAGTGCTCAAGAGCAAAAACAGCAAAGAATGCCTAGAAGGCATTGGAAGACACTTTCCAGTCATATTTAGCTGCTAATAAAATGTATCTGAGATGAAAATTCTTTACTACAAAGATGCTACCAGCAGATGAAATGAAAAATCTAATTTACAGAATTACCCTGCTAGTTGATGAGATGGAATCTGTGGGCGTACCAACTACTAATGAAGATGTGATAGTAACCATCCCAAATAGCCTGACAGACACATTTCAGGGCCTGGTATCAGCCCTAGTGTCCAGAACTGAAGATTTGACCTTAAATTACATACATGGAAGGTTCCTGGATGAAGAATTAAGAAAATCAAGTGCAAATAAGAAGGAAGAAAAAAATGCTTTAATATGCAGTGATAACCAACAAAGGAGATACCAAGACCCTACAAAGGTAACAGCAACCTTTTTGTAACTACTGCAAAAGGAAAGGACACACATCACACTGGTGCTTTGGAAAGAGTGATAATCAGCAAAAAAAGCCTGGATATGGAAATGCTGCAACAACTGAAGATGGACTGTTCATATTTGCGCTAAATATGACCACAAACAAGGATTCTCAGATGTGGTATATTGACCCTGGAGCATCTCAACACTTTATACACCAAAAAGAACTTTTTACCTAATATCAAGAAATTCCAATCAAGTTGGTTTTCATGGGTGACAACAGAACACTTGATGCAGTGGGAGAAGGAACTATCCAAGTAAGCTTAAGCAGCAGTGAAGGAAGCCATACACTGACCTTTACAGGAGTACTTTATGTACCAGAAATAGCAAAAAACCTACTCTCTGAAAGCAAGGCCACAGCAAATGGACTCAGTTTCCGCTCTGACAATTCTGGATGAAAGATCACTGATCAAAATGGTGCCCATATTGCTTTGGGTATCAGAGATCAGAACCTATACAAGTTACATTATATTCCATCATATTTGGAAGCCCATATAAGTAACTTAAGTGAAGAAACACCAATGCCTTGGCACAGGAGACTTGGACACATCAATTTTGATTATTTGCGCAAAATGATCAAAGATCAGCTAATTTCTGGTGTAAAAATTGATCCCCCAACTATTTTGGAGCACTGTAAAGCCTGCATATATGGGAAACAAGCCAGAAAACCACTCAAGAGCACTGGGTTAGTCAAAACTAAGAAAAATTAGATCTAATTCACTCAGAACTGTATGGAGCAATGCAAATTTTATCCTTAGGTGAGATAAAGTATTTAATCACTTTTATTGATGATTACTCAAGATACACTCAGGTTTACTTCATGGAGAGAGAGGAAGAAGCTCTGGCAAAGTTCAGGGAGTTTAAAGCCATGGTGGAGAGAGAAACTGGTGAAAAAATCAAGAAAATGCACTCTGACAATGGTGGAGAATATACCTCAAAACTTTTCATCCACTTCTGCAAGATTCATGGGATAAAGCAAGAGACTACTGTATCATACTCCCCACAGCAATATGAAATAGCAGAATGTGCTAACAGATCAATAACTGATATGGCAAGATCTATGATCCATAATCAAAAATTATCCTATGATTTATGCGCGGAATTAGTTGCCACTGCTGTATATCTTAAAAATAGGAGTCATAACAGAATACTTTGTGGTTCTATTCCATTTGAAGCATGGTATCAATACAGACCAAGTGCAGAACATCCAAGAATATTTGGGTGTACAGCATATGCCAAGAAACTGCCCGGAAATCAGTCAAAATATGAGCCAAAAAGTGTAAAATGCATATTTTTGGGCTACTGCAATGAGAGTAAAGCATACAGACTATACAATACCAAAGCAAAGAAGCTTATCAAGTCCAGGGATGTGTTGTTTGATGAAATTCAAAAAAATGACAAAAAATGACATCAGATGATGACAAAAATCTGTTCTCAAGTCCACCAATTGTCAGGATTGAATCAGAGCAAAACAATGAAAGTTTTTTCACTCCAGAGGACTCAACAACTGTGGCTCAGCCAGAATCAGTGCTCAGAAATATCCCAGAAGCGATCATTCCAGTAACAAATGGCTGTAGATCAAATTGGACAAGAAATAGCCCAAATTATTATTTCAATGAGGGCTGAAGCTTAGTCTATGCCTATTCAGTCCATATTATTGAACCCCAGACTGTAAAAGAGGCCCTAAATAGCCCTCAGACAAGTATTTAGCAATCTGTAATGACTGAGGAATATCAGGCCCTGATGGAAAATCAAACTTGGGACTTAGTCAGATAACCAATCAACCAAAAATCAATTGGATGCAGATGGGTCTTCAAGACAAAATACAAGGCTGATGGTACAATTGAAAGACACAAAGCAAGACTTGTTGCCAAAGGATACTCTTAAACAAAAGGACTTGACTATACTGAGACCTTTTCACCAGTAGCCAAGTGTAGTTCCATCAGATTTATATTGGCTATTGCAGCTAAATATACATTTTTTATTCTTCAAATGGATGTAAAAACTGCATTTAGAATGGAGAACTTGATGAGGACATGTATATAGACCAGCCTGATGGGTTTTTTGACCAAGATAACCCCCATTTGGTCTGCAGGCTTAAAAAGTCACTATATGGTCTCAAACAGTCACCAAGAGCCTGGAATTGCAAGATAGATTCTTAATTGGAATCTTCAAGTTTCAAAAGGAGTAATGCTGACAACAGTATATACAATAAGCCAGATAGAGCAAATTCAGTTCTATTAGCTCTCTATGTGGATGATCTTATTATTGCCACCAACAACCTAGAAACATTGGAAGAGACTAAATCCAGCCTATCTAAGGAGTTCAAGATGTCCAATCTAGGAGAACTGAGTTACTACCTAGGGATTAAATTCTCCATAGACAGAAGTATCCAGACTATTACCCTAAGCCAATGCAAGTATATTCAAGATATACTAAAGAAGTACCAAATGGAGGACTCTAAACTGGCAGCTACCCCAATGGAGACAAACCTTAACTTGGTCAAAACTCAACCAAATCAAGAGAACTTAGTGCCATCCAAAACCCCTGACTTTCCTTATCCATCTATAGTTTGTAGTCTGATGTATATTATGCTTGGAACATGTCCAGATAACTCATATTCAGTGGGAGTTGTCAGCCAACATAATTAGAACAATGGATCTGATCATATTGCAGCAGTTAAGCGGATTTTTAGATACATAAAAGGAACTGCTGATATCTGCTTAAGATACACTTATAAGGATTGAGAACAAGATTTTGTGGCATACTCTGATGCAGATTGGGGACAAAATTTAGAAGACAGAAGATCCACCACAGGAAACACCTTTGTTAGCTGTCAAGGAGCAATTTCATGGAACTCAAGAAAGCAACTAACAGTAGCACTTTCTACCACAGAGGCAGAGTATATGGCAGCCTGTGAAGCTATAAAAGAAGCAATGTAGTTAAGGAAGCTTTTTACAGATTTAGGCCTATGTCAAAAAACAACTATTACGTCATTTTAAGATGGTCAAGGATGTATACAATTAGGTAGAAATCTAACTTTTCATGCTAGAACTAAGCACATAGATATTAGACATCACTTCATACATGAAGCTAAAGAGAATAACCTAGTTAGCTTA
This sequence comes from Basidiobolus meristosporus CBS 931.73, assembly GCA_002104905.1. Classification (NCBI taxonomy): domain Eukaryota; kingdom Fungi; phylum Basidiobolomycota; class Basidiobolomycetes; order Basidiobolales; family Basidiobolaceae; genus Basidiobolus; species Basidiobolus meristosporus. The sequence continues at coordinate 15,401 of MCFE01000690.1, forward strand.
GTTTACTGTCCTACAGATTAAATGATTGCAGACACATCTACCAAACCATTAGCTAGAGACAAGTTTGAATATCTTAGGTCAAAATTAGGACTAGTCAGTATGAACATTTAGCTGAGTATGAGTGTTGCAAAAATTTGTAATTCCATGTATATATTCACCTAACTTGAATTATATTCTTTTGTTGTAAAAATTTGTATATCCACCTAAATATTCACCTAACTTTGTCACTTAGATCATTACCCTCAAATCCTAGAGAATACTGACCAAATTCCTTGTGAGATTTACTTAGAATATTTTCACCAAAAACCAGGTACTCAGAACATGAAAATTCTCAAAGATGTCAAAACAGCCCCAAACATTGCACACATGCTCTTGGGACCTTCCTTAACCTATTCTACATGTTTGTTATGCCAAGACCAGGTAAATGTATTAATACTACTTTTAAATTCAATCAATCATTAAGTGAAAACCACATAATCACCTTTTCCCCCAATGACTTACAATATCTCCAAGACTCTTACAACAGGATCTATCCAGTCACTTAGTAGCAGTCAAGACAACAATTGATTAATAATGCAATTTCTCATTTATCTTTTGCATCTATACACATCCCAACAAAATTCAATTAGTCCAGTCTCTTGGTGCATACTAATTCAAATTGATTAGAAAAAATATAAGTAAAGCTTACTGAACCTTATGGTTTAGTGTGTGTCTCAACAAAATTAAGATTGTGCCTCAGCAAAGTAAGAACTCAGCAATTTTGTTCTAGTTTCTACTCAAGCCCAGCATATCTAGCATTTCCAGGAACACCAAGCCTAGTCTGTATAGCAAACCAACTCTGTTGCCTTTATAGACCAACTTAACTATATACAAAATCAAAACTGCACCAGAACCTTTCTGCTAATATTTCTGTCACCCTTGACAATTCTAAGATTCTGCACTTAGTTGTCACTTAGGTTCAGCTAACTCATTCAAGATTTTATTACACCTTTCTCTTTGATACAAAAATTTTTTTATTGAAATCCATTAAATACAGCTGCTTTACAATATGAATGCAGCAGCAAGCAATTCAAATCCTTCCATGTTGGAAGAAGCCTGCAGAAATCAGGAAGAACTAACTGAATAGCTTGAAAACATCATGCATGAAAGAAACACCTTGATACTTGAGCACTCAAAGCTTGCCAAGACAAGATCTGACAATCATTGTAGAGATGAACTTCTTGATGTTATTGCCAGTTGCCAAGATGAAATTGGAATTATAAATGAGGCCCTGGAGAATATTGTTATTGTAATTGACAGCATTTAAAATCCACAAAGCCTTGCTGTGCATCAGCTACCAAGAAGTCATGCCTTTGGATCCTCCAGATCTACAACTCCCTCTAGACCTGCCATGGTAGTTGTCCAAAATCCTTGCCTCTTTATGCTGAAGGAGCCAATGCCATAAAGAATCCTTCTGAGTTTCTTTACAAGTATAGTCATGTCTTAGCTGCACACCAGCTAGATCCCAACACCAACTAGGCTAGACTTCTGTCTCTGTATCTCACCATGCAACATGCTGACTAGGTTGAAGTGAACATTCCTTTCAGTAGTACATGAGAAGTTGCCCAGAACCTCTTTTGCAGCCATTTTGAAGATCCCCTCAAGAAAGTGCATCTAAACTGCAACTTATTGAAAACTAAAATGCAAAAAGATGAATTTGTGCAACACTTCTGTGATAGATTCCAGAGACAAATGAGATTAGCTGGAGTTAGTGATGACAATCCATTGCTTACTTCTCATTTTCTTTCAAACTTTTCACCCCAGCAACAGAGCAATATTGCTATTGTCAAAGCATGCAATCCTGCACGCACTTAAGTCAAAATCTCAGAGATATGTTCACATGCAATCACCATGACTGTGGCTCTTAGCCAGGCTTCAGGCAACTCCACTCCAGATGCAGCAACAACCAAAAAAGTGAGCTGTCATGTGACCAAGAAGAAGTCAACCACTACCAAGTATTGCAAGCTTCATGGAAGATGCTATCACTCTACTAGTGAATGCAAAGGCATCATTAGGCAGTCAAACAAGTCAGGAAACATGTCAGAGAAGCAGCAAAATGCCAAAACTGATAGTCCATATGCTGATGGTAAATGCTTTAAATGTGGAAAGATGGGATATAGATCACCAGCCTGTCCTGAGAAGAACTCAACACCGTAGGCAAAGATTACTCAGATCCAAGATGAAAATTCAGCCAATGAAATGACAGGATATGAGGAGGTATATGAAGAACTGACAGCTCAAGATTGTAACAACCTCTTTGAAATTCTGGCTAAAATTTCCCCTGTACAAGAAAAGAAGCAACTAATTACGCAGCCAAAAGCTATAGTGGTGCCACTCAAAGTGGCACTACTGGATACTGGAGCATCTAACCCTATTGCATCACCTAATGTAGTCAAAGAACTCAGATTGGAAATAGAAAAGCAACCAGGCAAAATCATGATTGCAGCTAAGAACCACTCAGCCCCAAGAATTTCTATCACCAACCCAATCAGCATACATTGTAGTTCAATGACTATAATATATCAAGTGGAAGTTATTGACATTCCAGATGGACCTCAGGGAGTCATTGGCCTAAACACCTTCATCAAACTTGGCTTTCACATAGGTGGAATACCAATTTCATATCCTGAAATCACTAAGGCTCAGCCCCCCATAATAGATCAGATTCTAGAGATTATCTCTCCCCATCTGGAAGCAGAGGAGTCTATCCCAGCTTTTCAAGCATATTCTCAATCAATCAAATTGCAAATTCAGCCAGCCATTGAAAGAAACCAAGCCATTCCCAGAAACAGTTTCTGCACTATTCCAGAATTCATTGTTATGCTAGAAACCTCACCTGGTGAGTTGTCATGGAGGAGGCAATACCAAATTCCACATACTTGTCAACACTTAGTTGATGAAATAGTCCAAAAGTGGTCTGACAATGGAATTATCACTCAAGCCCCTGTCAATGCACCATTCAACAGCCCTTTGATGCTTGCTCCCAGGAAGGATGCAAATGGAAATCTAACTCTGAAGAGACCCTGTTTGGACCCTAGGCCTCTAAGCAAACTTCTCTGCAATGATAAATTTCCAACTCCAAGAATCCAGGATATCTTTTCCTCACTATCAGATGCAAATGTACTCTCCATACTGGACTTGAAGGATGCATATCACAGGTTCCAGATCCATCCTGATCATCAGCATAAGACTACCTTTACTTGGAATGATATGCAATAGATGTTTCAGGGTGCTCCCTTTGACCTAAAGTCATCTACCAGCAAGATCCAGGGAGTCATGACTATAAAACTCAAGAATGCATCATATGCCTTAGTATTTGTTGATGATGTCATTATATTTTCCACAAATGGTGATGATAATGCAACTCATGTCATTGATGTAATCAATAGACTGACAGCCACTGGACTGATTCTTAATACTGAAAAGTGCAGTTTTGCTTGCCTCAAAATCAGTCTACTTGAGTTCATAGTCACACCACATGGCTACCAACTTGAGCCTTTCAAACTGGACAATATTCCTGAATGACCAAAAACCACTAGTGCTAAGCAACTCCAACATTATCTTGGAGTATTCAACTATTTCAGGGAACATATTTCTCTCATGTCCTCTTTGAGTGCCCCTCTGGATGCATTACTCCATTGTCCTGAACTTCCCTCAGTCTGGAACAAGACTCATGACCAAGCATTTGAGTCACTGTGCCGGTTGCTCCCACAAGCACCCACCCTATCCTTCCCAGACTTTACTAAGACCATTGTTGTTGCTACAGATGCATCTAATGTTGGGTTAGGAGCTGTCCTATACCAGAATGAATACCAAAATCCACCTCACTGGATCTCTTTTCAAGCCAGATCACTACAATTTGCTGAGAGAAACTACTGTGGCACCAAGAAGGAGCTACTTGCAATAGTCTTTGTGTTGAGAAGTTTCATCAGTACTTATGAGGTAACCCCTTCATCTTGTACACCGACCACCAGGCCCTTGTCTACATCCACACTCAAAAGACTCTGACTGCAATGATCACCAACTGGCTTGATACTCCACTTGACTCTGAATATAAAGTTATTCAGCACCCAGGAATCATTGCCCAGGAGTCCTAAACATCCTACGTGACAACCTTTCAAGACTTTTCCCAACTTCACCTTGGGAGGGACAGGGGATTACTGACATAATTAGTAAGCCCACTACAGCTTCCAAAGTAGTTCCCCAACTGGATTCAGCAACATGGAAAATCCTACATGTCAATGAAAGAAAAACATTGATACAGAGGAGTCATTTACTTGGCCACTCTGGGGCTGACATACTTATGAAGAAGCAACACTCTGATGGATATCACTGGCAAAATATCAAAGCTGACTGCCTAGAATTGTCAAGTCTTGCAGATAATGTCAACTTTGAAATATTAGCCAACATGGATTTCACCCTTTCAGTCCCATCCATGCAAGCCTTCCTACGGATCATATTGCAATTAAACTGGCTGGACCTTTCACCACTAGTTATTATGGTAATCACTACCTCTTTGTATTTATGGATGTCTGCACACGTTTTGTCTTCCTCAAAGCTATTCCAGATAAGCATGCTGCCACTATTGCACAAGCACTATTCAAGCTCTTCTGCCTTTTAGGATTCCCAAAGGTCACTCAATTGGAAAATGGAACAGAATTTGTGAATCACATGATCAAAGCCCTTCATCAGAACAGCACCATTGAGCACTGTCTGATCACTCCCTATCATCCCAAAGCTAATGGACTTGCTGAAAGACATGTTCAGACCTCAGTGAACATGATCAGGAAATCTATTAAAGGTATCAAGAAGAAATGGGACAAGTACATTCTGACCATACAGTATGCTACCAACACCAAAATTGCTACTCTACATGGATCAATGTCATTTTCTTTGATGTTTGGAAAATAATTCAATCACTTTGGAGACTACCAGAATATAGAGTTAGCAAAGGTGAATCCAAACAAGCTAAAGAACCAACTTGACTACCTTCCCAACATTGTCTACCCTGCTATTTGTGCCAGGAGTATGACCTCACAGCAAAATACAACTTCAACATATGCCTCAGGACACAGGAACAGCAGCTTCCCAGATGGGTGATATGTCATAACACTAAATCCAATCCAACAATCTAAACTTTACCCCAAATATGAAGGCCCATTCAAAGTTGCTGGACAGACCACTGAAGGATTGTTTGTACCTCAGGACAATACTGGAGCACTGCTACCCAAAAACTTTCCATTTTCTTCACTGAAGCTCATGTCACAAGACCCAGTTACTTCAGAATCCTATGAAGTTAAAGGTATTGTTGACAATGATGGAGAAGAACCAAATTGCCTTTATTTAGACATGTGCAAAGGTTATGATGCCAAGCACAACACCTGGAAACCTTATACCAGCTTTGATGTTCTTGCCATCATCAATCAGTATTGGAGATGTGTGGGAACCCAGAAGAAATCAGAAAACTTTTCTCCTGGGAGGAAGTAATGTTGTGCATCAACTCTTAAAACTTAGCATATTTTACTTCATTAGAAATTTTAGTACCCTAACTGATTTTCCTTAACCCAAACATAACTAATCCCAGTTATGGTTTATTTTATCACTTCTCAGAATCTATTTTTAGCTGTCACACCTGATCAATTTCCATGTGTTCATTATGTCCTCAACTGATCTGCTAAGCATTTCCAAGTGATTAGTCATCTAATATCTATCCAACTACCTTGCAGTTGCCAAGACATCAGCTGATTAATGATGCAATTTTGCATTTATCTTATGCACCTATGAGTATCCCAACAAATTTCAATTAGTCCAGTCCCTTGGTGCTACTAATTTAACTTGATCAGAAAAATAAAAGTACAGCTTACTGAACCTTTTAGTTTAGTGTGTGACTAAGCAAAATTAATAATTCAGCAATTCCATTCTAGTTTCCACCTAAGCCCAGCACATCTTGCATTCCCAACAACACCAAGCTTATTGCTTGCTCTACATGTATCATCCACTCATCCTGTTTGTGGGCTATCCCCTGATTTCTTTGGGCCAGTGCATCTATCCTTTCAGCCACTATACCAAATTGCCTTATTTATGCTTGGTATGAGCTGACAACATACCAGCTTACAAAGCTGGAGGTGATGTTATGACAGCCACTTGCTGATCTTCAACCAGAGGTACTGTATTTGCTATATTCTCATCTGCCTGAGCATTATGGTCAGTGTGTGGCTCTGCAGAGATTCCCAATTGCCTACTTGACTGAGAGCCTGAGGAGTCTGCATTATTCTGTTCAGTAGGCACTCTGTCTTAGGTTCATATGAATACTGATATAAAAGTGATATGTTCTGGAGTGTCAAGCTGTTTGCCCCATGGAGAAGACTACTTTGATTCACCACTCTACAAGAAGAGAATCAAGACCTTGTGGATTTTGTAACAAGCTTCTCAACCATGAAGCATGCAGACAGCATAGGAAGTATTACAAGGATCACAGATAGTGTTTTGCAATACAAGTCATATTTGACCATTCATCAGTCACTACTCTACTAACATTATCTTCCCAGCCACTTTATACTTCTATAACAGCACCTAGCTGTACTTGTCACACTTTGCATTCTGAGTCAGGTGAGATTGTACACCTTTAGGCTCACCTCACCCTTCTGATTATGACACACAGAGTGAGTACTCTGGAGTAGAAGGCTCACTGATGGTATGTGAGCCTATCTCTGCTTGCAACAGTGCTCTGTATTTGCCTGCCATAACCTCAATATGCAATAAGACAACATCCATAGAAAAAATGCCAAGGATACTTTTTGGTGCCAAGTGAGCCCAGAAATCCATTTATAGGTGAATGATGTAATATTGTGGCTAGAGAAGTGGTGTGTTTCCACAAATAACAATGATGGGGACTTTGAGGACCTACTACTACTTCTTGCCAAAATCATTTCAGGATGCAACTTACCATGTACATGGTACAAATGGACAGCTCTCATGCTGCTGGCAGCATATAACCAAGAGACTATCCTGATACCAGCACGTGTAAGGAGTTGAATGGCATTCACATCAGAAAACACAACCATTGCAAGTTGTCCAGCTTGTCAGGAATCCATCACCACAGGAGAAAATCATTGCTCACACTCCAGATATATTCCAGTAATACCATATCTAAGGAAGCTCATGCAGTCATACAAATATTGGGAAGTTATTAACTACCGCACTTAGTATCAATCAAGTGCAAGCTTTTCCAATATATTGGATAGCAAACATTACAAACAATTAAGAAGCAAGGGCTACCCTGAAGGTGTGTATGGCCATACCTTTGCCTTAGTACTTGATGGATTCTCATAAAGTAAGTACTCAATCAGCAAATGCTGCTGGCCATGGATTCTCAGCAACCTGAGTCTGCTGCATATCTTATAATATCAGTGCTGTAATCTTATGGTAGTCACACTGTTATCTGGGCCTAAACTACCTTCCAACCTGGACAGCTACATGTATCCAGTGCTGTATAAGTTTTGTATGCTATACAGGATGACACTAATAGATAACTGTCTTCTCCAAGTGCATATTGCTATTTGTATTGGAGATACTCTGGCCATCTGCAAGATAGTTGGCCTTTCTGGGTGCAATGGATGGTATTGCTCTCAGATGCTTGAGATCCAGGGGATATACTCCACAATTCATACATATTATTCTTATCCAAACACCAACACCAAGAACACCATTGTCCCACCAAGAGAATGTACAAAATCAGCATGCAACTGCAGCAAAGTTGGCAAGCCATAATCCATTGCTCAGAATATAGTTTTAATTGGAAACCAGGTGTTGTGCATCAACATTAAAACTTAGTCTATTTACTCTGTTAGAAGATGCAGTATCCTAACTGATTTTCTCTAATCACAACATCACTAATCTCAGTTATAGTTTATTTTATTACTTCTCAGAATCTATTTTTTGCTGTCACACCTGATCAATTTTCCTGTGGTCATTATGTCCTCAACTGATCTGCTTAGCCTTTCTAAGTGACTATTAATCCAAGATCTATCCAACCACTTAGCTTTTGCCAAGACATTAGCTGATTGATGATGCAATTTCTCAGTTATCTTATGCACCTATGAACACCCCAATGGATTTCAATTAGACCAGTCTCTTGGCACTTACTAATTCAACTTGATCAGAAAAGCATAAGTAAAGCTTACTGAACCTTTTGGTTGAGACCTTCCTAAGCCTAACTTATATTTTTGTTATGCCCAGACCATGTAAAGGTATAAATACTATTTTTACATTCAATAAATTATTAAGTGAAAACCACAAAATCTACTTCTTCTCCCAATCACTTCCAATATCTCCAAGACTCCTACAGAATATTTGAGATAGAGGGTATCTGTTGGAGCAAAAGCATTCCATTGGGAGTAATGCATTTGCTTTTCAACAATATATCTATACTGATGACCATGTTGTAGAAGTGGTATTCCCTATGAAAAATTATTGAGATGATCCTGTCAAAAGGCCGTCACAAAGTTAATGTCCTGTGACTGAGAGGTACTGATCTTGCCAGGACTCTGTCTGGAGAATGTTGAAAAATAATTGCACCCCAGATTTCGCAAAAAACTTTGTCAAAATTTTTCATCACAATGATGTACAAGTGGCTTTTGATTGGTTCCCTGCCAATTTGCTCACTTTCTGATCCTGGACACTCTATCACCTCCTGCATTTGTGTGAATTGATTGGCTATTGCCTCTTTTCACACTCCATACTTCTTGACTCAACTGTTTCTCTTACTTTTCATGCGTACAAATTGATTTATTTCTGTTAAAACCTCAGTTGTACCTCAATTGCCAATTGTATTGACCTATACAAGTCTCTATACCCCACACTAACATTGATCCCAGCCCCACACTCAACAAGTAACTCCATTAAAATCCACCACTCAATAAGTATTTCTGCTGTAACGCTCTGGTTCCACAACTTTGGCAGGAACCCAACGGCTTTATGCCACTGTTCATTCACTGGTTCCCACACATCCTGGTCTTCAGCTGGCACTGCAAGGTCTAGCTCCTCATCTACCAGTCTTTGCAAAAAATCCTTGCAATATTCCAGTGCATTTTCTTGAGCACTGCTCTTGAAGAAGTGCTGCAACCTCTTGGTATGCCTATTAATGTTCCAAAACTCCACTGAAGGCATTATGATAGTCTTTCAAGCTCTTGACATTGTAGCCTTGTCTCTCAGTAGGATCTCCACTCTGTCAACAATGGAGGCTGTGGAGGCTGTGGTAGACAAATTGCCTTTTTGAGCAAACGCATCTACCTTGCTGGAGTGTAGCTCAACTGGCTGCACTTCCAACTCTTGTGAAAATAGCTGTTTTCTTGTTGGCAATTCTTCTTGGCTATGATGGGATTCAGTATGTTCCTGGCTTGCAGCATTAATTGGCAAGAACTGCAGTTTTTTTTGCATGCCTCCCTGTCTCAGGCTTGTGTAGGCATTTTTCCCTTTACCTTTTCCTTTATCACTGCCAGGTCTTTCACTGCTACTTTGTCTGAGTGCTTCTTGTAAAGAACTACGTTTTCTCCTGGATAAATTCTGCTCTGACGCATCTGTTTTGGCCTGCTTGTCCCTTGCTGGCACTCTTCTGGCAGCCCAATGTTTCTTTTCAGCTTGTTTTGAGCTCTCAACTGTAGTGGTGACAGGCTCCTCTAAAAGCGGCTGGTTTTTATCAGTGCCAGGTCCTTCACTACTACTTTGACTGGATGCTTCTTGAGTGGTACTACGCTCTTTCCTTGATAAATGTTGTGATGGTGCATCCATGTCTGCCTACTTGTCCTTAATTGGCACTCTTCCAGCTGCCTGATGTCTCTTTGATGCTTGTCTGGAGCTTTTGGCCCTGCTTGTAATGGGCTCTTGAGGAAGCCACTGGTTTTTAGCCATGGCACCCTTGTTCTTCTGCCTCTGATAGTTTCTGCTATTCTTAAGATACTTTCCTAGCTTAACAATGCTGGCCCAGAATCTGTTTGCCCGTTTGAACCCAGGATAATGCACATTGAACAAGACAAGTGCATTCTGCTTGGCCTTCAGTTCCTGATGGTCCCATGGTATGCCAGCCTTAAGGTGATGGCGTGCTAGACTTCTGATGGCCACTTGTAAATTAGCCCACTCTTCATTATTGCACTCAACAGCTTCATGGATCTTCAATGTCTTTTGATTTTTAGGCTTTAGTATAAACACCACATTGTCTCCCTCCCATGCAGTGATAGGTTTTTCTGTGGGCTTTATCTTTTGGCACTGTTGTTGTGCTTCAAAGACTGTATGGTGTTCCTCTGCTGTTACATCAGGAAATGGCTCAATTCTTGGCTGTGACATTGAGCTACTTGAGTTCCTTTTTTGCAGCAAAGATACTGCTTTCTCTACCTGCAATATTGATTGCTCTACACTTATTATCCACTCATCCTGTTTCTGGACTACTTCCTGATTTCTCTGGGCCATTGCATCTATCCTATCAGCCACTGCACCTAATTACTTCATTAATGCTTTGGTATGAGCTGACAACATACTTGCTAATATGAGTGGTGGTGATGGTATCATGGCCACTTGCTGATCTTCAACAGAGGGTACTGCATTTGCTACATTCTCATCTGCCTGAGCACAATGATCAGCTTGTAGCTCCAAAGAGGTTCTCAATTACCTACTTGACTGAGAGCCTGAGGAGTCTGCATTATTACCTTCAATGGGCACACTGTCCACAGGGCCTTTTTTGGATGTAGCCCCACTTGTTGCACTGAATGTCAAAGCAAGCTGTTGTCCAACCATTCTTCTGTTGCCGTCAGCGGCGGGGTTTGGTTGAGAACCAGACAACTTTGCCTTATTTTTTGGTGGCATATATATGGAAGTGAGTCAAACCAAAGGGGAAATAGTGTTACATATATGTGTGTATGTGGTGCCACAACTTTATTTATAATGCTTACTATGGTGGGTCATCATTGAATTGTACATTCAGGTAGGTGCAATAGACTTGTTCCATTGTACCGTTGTGGTGGTGTATAGGTCCAAGGGAGAGATACGTCCAACACTTCTCAAGTGTTTTGTGTGTGGGGTGTTCACTGGGTGAAATAACCTCTTGCAAAAGCTTGCTAGGAATACATGGGTTCTGTTTCTAATCTAATGTGATGGGGGATAAAGCCACAAGCTTGTCAAGGGAAAACTATTGAGCTACAATCCCCAACTTAGTTGGTGTCTTAACAAAAGTATGTGCTGGGTTCAGCGTCCTTTGAGATGACAATGTACTAAAGCTTCCAAAGTCAAAACAACTGTAAACTCCACCAGCAGGGACTTGATAAGAATGCAGCTTTGACCAATAGTTACAAAGACAGAAAAGTATCTTTGCCTGTACAAGAACAAACTTGGGAAAGAATCAAATATAATAAAAGATACCTACTCTGAGTATTCCTCACAAGTAGTGCCTCCAAGGTCAGTTGGCTGTCAGCACGGTTTCCTGGGAGTGTCCTGTGGTCTAGGGTTGGAAGTTCAGGTAGCAGCAGGTAGCAGTGATCACACTAATCAACAAGTTGGTATATTGATAAAAGGGATGATGATTTATTGTTGAGGGATAGCCTCCCTTATATACTTTTCTCACTGGCTAAGTGATTACTAATCATGGTGTTCCAGAAGGTTCCGGAGATCAATAGAAATCTTAATGACATCAGAATGACCTAAGAATGTTCTAAGTAGGTGCCGGTAGGTTTTAAGAGGCACAGCACATCCAACCAATCAGGAGTCAGTATTCTGAAACCTGTGTAACATGGGGATACCATATATGGTATTGAAATGGTAGGGATGGTGACACGGGCTGATCATGTGTCACAGGTACTGGCGCGGGTACTTGCCTAATATAGAAGTACTTATAGCTAGTAATCTTACATAAAGTGAGGGGTAACTTATGCAATAAGGTAAGCAGGTGTGATAGTCAACCGGCTTATGGGATAGTACTGATTGGGTAAGACAAATGGGATAAAACTAAAATAAGTGTAGTAGAGATATAGGGAAGTAGAAAATAAGGGAATGAGCACATCTGTCAGTGGGTGTCACTGTCACCCCACTACACCGTTGTGGTGGTGTATAAGTCCAGAGGGCAAAATACGGCCAACACTTCTCAAGTGTGAATGTGTGTGGGGTGTTCACTGGGTGCGATAACCTCTGGCAAAAGCTTGCTAGGAATACTGGGTCTTTTGTCTAATCTAATGTGATGGGGGATAAAGCCTCAAGCTTGTCAAGGGAAAACTATTGAACTACAATCCCCAACTTAGTTGGCGTCTTAACAAAGGTTTATAATGGCTTCGACATCCTTTGAGATGACAATGTACTAAAGCTTCCAAAGTCAAAACAACTGTAAACTCCACCAACAGGGACTTGATAAGAATGCAGCTTTGACCAATAGTTACAAAGACTGAAAAGTATCTTTGCCTGTACAAGAACAAACTTGGGAAAACAAACAAATATAATAAAATATACCTACTCTGAGTATTCCTCACAAGTAGTGCCTCCAAGGTCAGTTGGCTGTCAGTGCGGTTTCCTGGGAGTGTTGTCAGGTCTGAGTCAGAAAATAGTGGTAATAGGTAGCGGTGTTCTCACTAATCAATAAGTCGGAATATTGGAAGAGGGATGATTTATTTTAAGGGATAGCCTCCTTTATATACTTTTTTGCTGCTCAATTTCTTGCTAGAAAATACTCTCCGGAAGTTTCCAGAAGGTAGTAGACAGCCAATCATGTCATTGTGTACTAAAATAGCGCAAATTCTTGGCCAATTGTTCCATGAGACATAGTAGCACCTGGCCAATCAGGTAGTGGTAATATGAAACCCCTGTGTCATGTGGTTGCCTCTTATGGTAGTGGGATAGGAGGGTTATGAAACCAAAATGGTCACATGACATGGGCACCGTTGGGGTACTTGCCTTATATGGTAACTATCTTATCTTGGCATCTTGGCAAGGAATAGGAATAGCTTGTGCAATGGGTTAATAGTGACAAATAGTTTGTCAGGTTGCATAGTAATAATCACATATACAGTATAGAGAATATTGCAATTTGGGATGATACTAATATAGGGGGGGTAATCCTTTTTTAGGGAAGTGAATGTATGAGAATGAGCACATCTGCCTGTGGGTGTCACTGTGACCCCACTACATCCACCCCCCTCTCAGCTTTGAACTCAGGTCAAAGCAAACTAAATGTGATGTGCGAAATTCCGGTGCTTGAATAGCTTTAGTCTGTTTCCTGCCACAGGTGTTCTTAGCGGTGTTGCATCAAGTTCAGACAAGTAGTAGCTTCCATTTCCAATCACCTTAGAGATAATAAATGGGCCAGACCATTTATTGTCAAATTTGCAACTCCACTGCTTGTCTAAAGTGGAATCATAGAGCAGTACTGGATCTCCTTGCAGTAATGGTTTTGGTCTAAGGCTATGTGACTTGTCAAATGGTTCCTTGTTTTGAAGTCTTGTCTCTTTGAGTTTAGCAGCTGCTTGGGTAATATCAAGTTCATGGTGATCAAGCTGTTTGATATGTGTAGTCAGTAGTTCTTCTGTACTCATTGTAGTTCTCCACTCTAGCATGTTCCAGGATATTGAGTCAAGCTCTATGGGAAGAACGCAATCATGTCCGTAAAGCAATTTGAATGGAGATAGACCTGTGCTGCGCTTTGTAGTGATTCTATCTGCCCAGAGTGCTAGATGAAGTTGTGTAGGCCACTGTAGTGTCATGTTGTTGCAGCTCTTGACCAGGGAGTTAACCTACGGGCCATGGCCTCTTTCAACCATTCCATTGGCCTGTGGGTGATAAGCGGTGGTGAAAGCAATATGAATCTTGTATTGTGAGCAGAGTTCCTGGATCAAATTTGAAGTCATTTCTCCTTGGTCAGCAACAAACTGGCTGATGCAGCCAAATCTGCATATTATATCTTCAAGAATAAATCTCCATATGGTGTGGCTTTTGTTATTGGATAGGGCTTGAGCTTCTACCCACCCACTCAGATCATCTCTGGCAACAACAAGGTACTTCTTGGTTCCAGCAGTTGGCATGTGGACAAGGTCAATGCCAACCTTCTGCCATAACCAAGGTGTGTAGGTTGGATGGAGCGGCTCCTAATATCTCTTGGTTGACCTTCTTTGGCAAATGTCACAAGATTCAACAAAGTGTTGGACATCATGATACATATGCTCCCAGTAGTATCTACTGGAAACAACATTGTAAGTGGCATCTCTGCCTCTATGACCACCGGGTCTTCCTTCATGAAGGCTTGACATAATAGTCAGTTGTTCCTGGGGCTTAACTATAACTCTCCTTGGTGTCTGTCCAGGCTTTACTCGTTTGAAGAGGAGGCCATCTTTTATGTAGAAATGATGGGCCTTCTTCCTGAGCTTTCTGAAATCATGTGGGCTCATTCCTGGTGGCTTCTCTAAGGTTCTCAGATAGTCTTGAATGGTGTTCCACGTAGAGTTGTTGGGCTTCTTCACGTGTAGTTGTTGGATTTCTGCATCAATTATGTCATCAAAGTCAGGGTCCATATCTTCAGACAACTGTGGTCCCTTCCTGGAGAGTGCATCAGCCACAACATTTGTCTTGCCAGGGATATGTCTGACCTCAAAGTCAAACATTTTCAGCCATGCCATCCACCAATTTGTGGCATCATCAGGTAGATCAGGCTTGTTGATCATTCCTATAAGTGGCTTAGCATCTGTCTCCAGGATGAAATGTGTCATGTAGAGTTGTGACTTCAGCTTTCTCAGCATCTTCACAACTCCTAGTAGCTCTCTCTTAATCTGTGAGTATCTTTGTTCTCTAGGAGAGAAGAGGCAGCTCTCATATCTGCAGGCATAGCGGTTACCATCTTCATCATCTTGGCCAAGTAGTGCTCCAGCTCCTATAGGGCTTGCATCCACCGTCAAGATAGGTGGGCATTCAGTGTTCTGATAGTCAAGAGGTCTCAGAACTGGTGGAGATACTAAGGCCTCTTTTAGTAATTGCATGGCTTCTTCTTGCTCTTCTCCCCAGTTAAATGGGGCATTCTTTCTCTGTAGTTGGTAGATTGGTTCTGCTATCTCAGAAAATCTGGGGATCCAGATCCTAAAGAACCCACAAGCTGCCACAAAGCCACAAGCTTGTGTTAGATTTGTGGGGGTAGGCCAGTTGCATATCTTTTGTGTCTTGGAGTCTCCAGGTGAACGACCAAAGGTGTTGCATTTTTGTCCAACAATGGATATCTCTGATACACCAAAGCTGCTTTTCTCACCACTGACGGTGAGTCCAGCTTTTTCAATGGCTCCTAATATGGCATCATTGTCTGAAATATGGTCATAGACAAACTTTCTTACTCCAGGCATAACTTCAGTTGTGTCCCAGAGTTTTGGTCCTTTGATGCCTATGTCATCAACAAAGACAGCAAGTTTCTCAGGTATAAACTGGTAGAGCACATTCACCATGCATCTCTGGAACTGAGCCACGGAGTTTGTGGCCCCTTTGCTGAGTCTGGTCATTCTTAACAGTCCAAATGGTGTCTGGAGTGCAAACATATCTCTTGATGTCTCATCTAGGTGGATCTGGTCATATCCTGAGTAGAGATCATATGTTGAGTAGATGGAGTGACCACTAAAGCTTTCTGCAAAGTCATCAATAGACGGAGGTATTGCGGCATCTCTGATAGCGACAGCATTTGCAGGTTGCATGTCTTGAATGAATCGGAGCTTCCCATTCTTCTTTTTGGTCACAAACCATCTGTTAGCATAAGGTCCATGGCAAGGTTCTAGGATACCAGCTTCAATCTTCTTCTTAAGTAGGTCATGCACATCAGCTTGGAGTCCTCTAGGTAGTGGGTAAGGCTTCAATGACCAGGGTGTGTTGGGCACTGTGTGAATCTTGAAAGGTTTTTCAACCAATGTCTTTAAGAGTCCTATCTCCTTGTCATTATATGAGAAAACCTTATCATGTCTTATCAGGGTTTCTTCAATTAGTAAGATCTCCTCCGGTGTTAGGTTTCCATCACCAATGATAAGTTGCTTAAGTGTCTGAGGTGTAAGTTGTATATCTTCTGGGGTTCCTTCTGGTGGTCTGATGTAATCAGCAGGTTGAGATCCATCAGTTAAAGGTGTAAGTGATGGTCTAATCTTCTGTTCTACTGTCTTGTATTTTTTGCGAACCATAGCTGTCTGCTCCTGTATACCTAATGAGCAGCTCCAACTGTTGGGGTGTATATTGTCAGGCTCCTCATCTTCTTCTATAACAAGTTGTGTCTTCTGGCAGGCGGTATGTGTCCTCTTATTGTTGGGTGTTACCCCACAGAATGTTGACTGTAGTCCTGGGTTGGATCCTTGTATAGAGTACCACACTGACCCATCAGAATAGTTGGTAGTTGTAGCCTTAGTACTGGTCTCCCATGGTCTGCCTAACAGAAGGTCAAAGTTTGCCTTCTGGCAGATAAAGAGGGGAAGCCAGACCTTGATTCCTTGTACCTCAATAGGGAACTTGTGCACTACATCATAGAGTGGACTAGATCCTGAGTTTGCATCAGTCATGTTCCATCCAATATCTCTATCAACAGGCAGTAGCTCCTTGCTTCTAAGCGTCTTCCAGAAGTCTAGCGGCATAACACAAATCTCCGAACCACTGTCAATATGGCAGTCAACAGGGTCATCATAAATATACCCTTTCACCACAGCAGTTGCTACTGAGTAAAAGGTCTTATATTTGGTAGCGATTGTCATCCTTTTTGTGGTCTTCATGGTTTGTCTGGATTATATGGGTGTCCATATGTTCAACAGCTTGTCTTCTTGTTCTAAGCTGCTCATCAAAGGTCTTCCTAACAGACGGTGATACACTCATGATTTCTCCAACTGACAAAGTGAGGTTCTGCTTCAGTAGTTTCTCAGTAATCAATTGGGGGCTTGAGTAGCCTGCTATCTTTGAGGTCATCTGAAAGTGAGGTAATGGGTCTTGGGTAGGCAGTGTTCCAGGCCTCTTGTCAATAATAACCTCAGGCTCTTCAAATTGTGGTCTTCTAAGGATGGGTTTGACAGGTTCTTCAGGAAGGTGTCTCTTAGTAGCAAAGGTGTCTACTTCGTATTTTCTGTTGTCAGGGCTGTTTGGACTCACTGTATGAGTCTCAATAGGGGCATCAACAGTAATCTTTCTAGTTGCTGAGTCAGACTTCTGGAAAAGGGCTCTCATTCCGCCTCTTCGGAAATTAGTGGGAATCCTTTTTCCTTCCTTATCAGCAAGCATTCCATCAGCATCAAACTGTACTGTTCCTTCTCTAAGTAGCTGGCTAAGCTCTGAGCATTCATGTCTGGCATGCTGAGTAGAGTCACACCAAATGCAGTGTCTAGGCAGAGCTCTTTGGCCCTCAGTAGCTACTTCGGCTGAGCCGTTAATCTTGAGGGCTAGCTTTTGTAGCTGTTCAGCAAGTTGGTCAATTCTGTCAGTAGTGTAGGTCTGATTGTCAGCAACAGCACTCTTTAGGCTCCTTAGTTGGTTGGTCTGGCAGATTAGATGTCAGAAGTCTCATAAAGGTAGAAGTTTGCTTTGCCTCTAGGAGTACACGTTTCATCTCTGCAAAGCAAGGAATGCCAGACTTGTCATCCTTGACTGCATGTAGGTCAACTTTCCTTGCTAATTCCTGGGGAAGCCCTTGTGCAAGGTAAAGTGTCATGGTAAACTCAGTTATTGCCTGGGACTCTAGGAGTGGCTTGGCCATATCTTCATATTGTTGAATGAACTCTTCAAGTGGTAGCTTGGAGAGTCCCATCCTTCCAAAGTGTCTGAGGTCCTCAATTCCATAGTATATCTGGGGTCTGCCATACTCGGTCTGAAGGTAGGTCTTCATTAAGGTCCAGTCAGTCAGAATGTCTCCTTGTCTGAGAAGCTTGGTAGTAATATCATCAGTGCAGTAGTAGGGGAAGTCTTCAGCCATTTCTTGTTCAGATAGGCTGCACATCTTGCAGAGCTTCTCCCATTTGAATATGAAGCTCTCCACATTCTTTCCATCAAACTGTGGGGCTCCATGTGAGAGTGGTAACGGCATAGAGTTCATTTTGGGTACGTAGATTGGTGTTATAGTCTTGATGATATCGGTAGTCTTGTTTCAATAAATGGGTGACGGCTCAAATCTTCAGGTAAATCTTGTTGGGTCCTAGGGAGCTTGTATGAACCCCCCACGTTGGGTGCCAAATTTGTGGTGGTGTATAAGTCCAAAGGGCAAAATACGGCCAACACTTCTCAAGTGTGAATGTGTGTGGGGTGTTCACTGGGTGCGATAACCTCTGGCAAAAGCTTGCTAGGAATACTGGGTCTTTTATCTAATCTAATGTGATGGGGGATAAAGCCTCAAGCTTGTCAAGGGAAAACTATTGAACTACAATCCCCAACTTAGTTGGTGTCTTAACAAAAGTTTATAATGGCTTTGACGTCCTTTGAGATGACAATGTACTAAAGCTTCCAAAGTCAAAACAACTGTAAACTCCACCAACAGGGACTTGATAAGAATGCAGCTTTGACCAATAGTTACAAAGACTGAAAAGTATCTTTGCCTGTACAAGAACAAACTTGGGAAAACAAACAAATATAATAAAATATACCTACTCTGAGTATTCCTCACAAGTAGTGCCTCCAAGGTCAGTTGGCTGTCAGCGCGGTTTCCTGGGAGTGTTGTCAGGTCTGAGTCAGAAAATAGTGGTAATAGGTAGCGGTGATCTCACTAATCAATAAGTTGGAATATTGGAAGAGGGATGATTTATTTTAAGGGATAGCCTCCCTTATATACTTTTTTGCTGCTCAATTTCTTGCTAGAAAATACTTTCCGGAAGTTTCCAGAAGGTAGTAGACAACCAATCATGTCTTTGTGTACTAAAAATAGCGCAAATTCTTGGCGGATTGTTCCATGAGACATAGTAGTACCTAGCCAATCAGGTAGTGGTAACATGAAACCTCTGTGTCATGTGGTTGCCTCTTATGGTAGTGAGATGGGGGATTATGAGACCAAGATGGTCACGTGACATGGGCACTGTTGGGGTACTTGCCTTATAAGGTAACTATCTTATCTTGGCATCTCGGCAAGGAATAAGAATAGCTTGTGCAATGGGTTAATAGGGACAAATAGTTTGTCAGGTTGCATAGTAATAATCACATAGACAAAAATAGGAAATATTGCAAATTTGGGATGATAATAATATAGGCGGGGTAATCCTTTTTAGGGAAGTGAATGCATAAGAATGAGCACATCTGCCTGTGGGTGTCACTGTGACCCCACTACACCGCCATGGATTTCACCCTTTGAGCCCCATCCATGCAAGCCTTCCTATGGATCATATTGCAATTGATCTAGCTGGACCTTTCACCACTAGTGATGATGGTAATCACTACCTCTTTGTAATTGTGGATGTCTGCACACGTTTTGTCTTCCTCAAAGCTATCCCAGACAAGTATGCTGCCACTATTGCACAAGAACTATTCAAGCTCTTCTGCCTTTTTGGATTCCCTAAGGTCATTCAATCGGATAATGGAACAGAATTTGTGAATCACGTGATCAAAGCCCTTTGCCAGAATAGTGCCATTGATCACCGTCTGATCACTCCATATCATCCCAAAGCTAATGGACTGGCTGAAAGACATGCTCAGACCTCAATGAACATCATCAGGAAATCTATCAAAGGTATCAAGAAGAATTGGGACAAGTACATTCCAACTGTACAATATGCTATCAACACCAAAATTGCCGCTCTACATGGATCAACACCATTTTCCTTGATGTTTGGAAGAAGATACAACCACTTTGGAGACTACCAGAATACATAGTTAACAAGTTGGAATACAGACAAGCTAAAGAACCGGCTTGAGTACCTTACCAACATTGTCTACCCTGCTATCAGTGCCAGAAGTAAGGCCTCTCAGCAAAAGATGACTTCAACGTACGCCTCAAGACACAGGAACAGCAGCTTCCCAGATGGGTCATATGTCATGACACTAGATCCAATCCGGCAATCTAAGCTTGACCCCAAGTATGAAGGACCATTCAAGGTTGTCAGACGCACTACTGGAGGATCTTATGTACTTCAGGATAACACTGCAGCACTGCTACCCAAAAACTTTCCACCTTCTTCACTCATACTTATTTCTCAAGACCCAGTAACTTTGGAATCCTATGAAGTTGAAGCTATTGTGGACCATGATGGAGAAGAACCAAATTGCCTTTATTTAGTCAAGTGGAAAGGCTATGATGCCAAACACAACACCTGGGAACCTTACACCAACTTTGATGATGTTGCCATTATTGATCAGTATTGGAGCCGCAGAGGAACCCAGAAGGTATCAAAAAACTCCTCTTCCGGAAGGAAGTGATGTTGTGCATCAACATTTAAAACTTAGCCAATTTTACTCCGTTTGAAAATCTAGTACCCTAACTGATTTTCCCTAACCCAAACATAACAAATCCCAGTTACAGTTTATTTTATCCCACCTCAGAATCTATTTTTAGCTATCACACCTGATCTATTTTCAAATGGTCATTACGTTATCAACCTATCTGCCAAGCCTTCCCAGGTGATTAGTCATCTGAGATCTATCCAACCACGGTGCAGTTGCCAAGACATCAGTTGATTGATGATGTAATTTTCATTTATCATATGCACCTATGAACACCCAAATTTATCTCAATCAATCCAGTCCCTTGGCGCTTACTAAGTCAACTTGATCAGAAAAGTATAAATAAAGTTTACTGAACCTTTTGGTTTAGTGTGTGTCTCAACAAAATTAAGATTCTGTCTCAGCAAAAATAAGAATCCAACAATTCCGTTCTAGTTTCTATCCAAGCCTAGTATATCTAGCACTCCAAAGAACACCAAGCCTAGCCTGCCTAGCAAACAAATATCATTGTCTTTATAGCCAACCCAGCTATATCCAAGACCAATATTAGATCAGAATCTTTCTGCTAATATTTCCGCCACTCTCTGACAATTCTAAGATTCTGCACTTAATTGTCCCTTTGGTTCAGTTAAACCATTCAAGAGTTTTTATTACACTTTCTCTTGGATACAACAGATGGGTCTTCAAGACAAAATACAAGGCTGATGGTACAATTGAAAGATACAAACCAAGACTTGTAGCCAAAGGATACTCTCAAACAAAAGGACTTGACTATACTGAGACCTTTGCACTGGTAGCCAAGTTTAATTCCATTGGATTAATACTGACTATTGCAGCCAAATATAAGTTTTTTATTCATCAAGTGGATGTAAAAACTGCATATTTGAATGAAGAACTTGATGAGGACATGTATATGGACCAGCCTGATGGGTTTGTTGACCAAGATAACCCCCATTTGGTCTGCAAGCTTAAATAGTCACTATATGGTCTCAAACAATCACCAAGAGCCTGGAATTGCAAGATAGATTCTTATTTGGAATCCTTGAGATTCAAAAGAAGTAATGCTGACTATAGTATATACTATAAGCCAGATAGAACAAGTCCTGTTCTATTAGCTCTATATGTGGATGATCTTATTATAGCCACCAATAACCTAGAAACATTGGAAGAGACTAAATCCAGCCTATCTAGGGAGTTCAAGATGTCTGATTTAGGAGAACTTAGTTACTACTTAGGGATTAAGTTCTCCATAGACAGAAGTACCCAGACTATTACCCTAAGCCAATCCAAGTATATTCAAGATCACTAAAGAAGTACAAAATGGAAGACTGTAAACCGGCAGCTACCCCAATGGAGACAAACCTTAACTTGGTCAAAATCAACCAAATCAAGAGAGCTTGGTGCCATCTGAAAGCCCTAACTTTCCTTATCAATCTATAGTCGGCAGTTGGATGTATATCATGCTTGGAACACGTCCAGATATCTCATATTCAGTGGGAGTTGTCAGCCAACATAATCAGAACTATGGATCTGATCATATTGCAGCAGTTAAGCGGATTTTTAGATACCTAAAAGGAACTGCTGATATTTGCTTAAGATACACTTATAAGGACTCAGAACAAGATCTTGTGGGATACTCTGATGCAGATTGGGGATGAAATTTAGAAGACACAAGATCCACCACAGGATACACCTTTCTTTACTGTAAAGGAGCAATTTCATGGAATTCAAGAAAGCAACCAACCGTAGCACTTTCCACCACAGAGGCAGAGTATATGGCAGCCTGTGAAGCTACAAAAGAAGCAATGTGGTTAAGAAAGCTGTTTACAGATTTAGGCTTATGTCAAAAAAGGCCTATTACTTTATTTCAGGATAATCAAGGATGTATACAATTAGGTAGAAATCCAACTTTTCATGCTAGAACCAAGCACATAGATATTAGACATCATTTCATACATGAAGCTATAGAGAATAACTTAGTTAGCTTAGTTTACTGTCCTACAGATGAAATGATTGCAGACATATTTACCAAACCATTGGCTAGAGACAAGTTTGAATATCTTAGGTCAAAATTAGGACTAGTCAGTATGAACATTTAGCTGAGTGGGAGTGTTGTAAAAATTTGTATTTCCACCTAAATATTCACCTAGCTTAGTCACTTAGATCAGTACCCTCAAATCCTAGAGAATACTGAACAAATTCCTTGTTGGGATTTACTCAGAATATTTTCACCAAAATACCTGGTACCCAGAACATGAAAATTCTCAAAGTTGTCCAAACAGCCCCAAACTTTGCCCACATGTTCTTGGGACCTTCCTTAGCCTATTCTACGTGTTTGTAATGCCAAGACCAGGTAAAAGTATAAATACTACTTTTACATTCAATAAATCATTAAGTGAAAACCACATAATCTACTTGTTCTCCCTATCACTTCCAATATCTCCAAGACTCTTACAACAGTTTCAACTGAAATAAAGACTTCACCTGTTGGTGACTGTCTCCCCCACCTTTCCTTCCTATTGGACTAGACTCTGGAGCACACCTGAAGACAAGAATTATCCTGGCAAGACAGGCACTCCACAAGCTACTGGCTATTACTCCTCCTACAACTTCAGCTCCAAGCTGCCTCCTTCTACTCACACAGTTTGTCTTCCCTGTCCTGGAATTTGGCTTACCACTTCTCTCTCTTACTTCTAGAGACTGCACTAAGCTTGACAAGTTTGCAGTATGGTGCATTACCTCCTTGGTGCCTCATTTGCCTGAATGCCCCTACAGACATGCTATTCTTGGTGCTTCTGGGCTTATGCCCTATAAGATCAGACTTCTCTACCTTAGAACCAGATTATTCCTCAGACTTCACTACTGCAACAACCTACTGATTAAGGCCTGGAAGAGAACACACCACACTACACCTGGCTCCTGCTGGAGAACTCTACTTGGAGATCCTGAAGTCAATAAGTTTGCTCTCTATATTCTGCAGTCAGAAAAGCCCAAGCTGGCCTACCTGAAGTACTTGACAGACCTTTGGCAGCAATATATGAAGCAGCACACTCCCTTTATGATGAATATCAATCCTTTTCATATTCCCCTCATTAATGTTGTTGACAAATCATTCTTACCCCTCTTGCTACCCCCCTTCCCACTGAACAGTGTCTTGAGCAATGAAGAACCATCATCACTTTTTATTAGCTTACCTACAAATTCCCCTCAGCTACACACTCTGGTATCAAAGCTACAACAGTAGTGCTGGCTTTTTTGTTTCAACTGAAATAAATATTTCACCTGTTTGTGACTGTCTCTCCCCCCTAAATATAGATTACACCACATGGTGACTTTCCTCCCCCCTAGCCCTTATCTCTGAGACTTATCTATTTTACTCTCCCATTAACCTGAACTCCAGTGTACTTAACTATAGCTTAGATTTATTCATATTTGTCTTGGTGCTTACTATGGGAACCTTACAATCCCCACTGGCTTCCTTATTTTTAGATAGACTTATATGATATCAAGTAAGGATCTCACCTACCTTGGTGACTTTCCCTCCCCCTAATCCTGATGGTTCAGTAAAATGAATATTCAGAAATAGCTGCAAACTTTACAATTTGCATAAGAATTACACTTAGACTCCATAGATAACAAGTGAATAGTATGCAGTCCTTCTGGTAATCTATATACTCATTCCAATACCCCCAGGAGTTTTGCAACACTTTAAAGTTCTTTATTTACAAA
The DNA here is from genome assembly GCA_002104905.1 of Basidiobolus meristosporus CBS 931.73. NCBI lineage: Eukaryota > Fungi > Basidiobolomycota > Basidiobolomycetes > Basidiobolales > Basidiobolaceae > Basidiobolus > Basidiobolus meristosporus. Next base: position 39,551 of record MCFE01000690.1, read on the forward strand.
CAGTTTGGTACTTTTTTGCTATCCATTGGTAAAACAACTACACCCTAGCTCCGCATCACACTCCATTTTTGCATACAGCTGGTTGACCTTATATGTAGACAATTCAATTTCGTTTATTATCTTATATACATTAAGATGCTATATGTAAAGATTCTAGCTCTATAACTGAAACCTTCAAGATTAAGCCGTTACCTGAATATGAATACCAGGTCACAAGCTATAAATAACCTTTTCAAAGGTATCTTGACTTTCTTTGCGTAAGCTTGACCCCAAGTCCCAATATCACTACAATCATAACATATTTCCTTTGAACGAAATGGCCGACATGATTTTATGAATTTACAGAGTCCTTAGTTATGTATTTGTAACACTCTACAGTCTATATTGGGTATTGAGTCAGTGAGCACACACCTGCATTTCGGTTTCACCATCTTTGAGGGTAGCTTCGAGACAAGGCGCTCGGAATATCTGGCCTGTATAGATCCTGCACAAGGTTCTGTACGCAACCATGAACCAAATCAATACTAAGCTGCACACAAATAAGGAAGTGATTCCCAGGAAAAACCTAGATTCGGTTGCTAAAGCGATATTGAGGGTTCCTGCTGTGAGTACCCCGATCGGGAATGTAAGTCCCCACCAGCCCATGTTGAAACGGATCCCGGCTCGCTGCCTAACACCAATCGATGCTATAGCAAAGCTTAGATACCAAATCCCGTAGCCCCACAGGAAAAACGCAATAATTACGCAAACTGTGAAGGCACTGTTGCCAAACCCAGGCGCATATTTATCCCCAATCACCTTCTGACATGCCCAGCCCATCTCAATGATGCCATATGTTCCTTGGCCTAATGGCCCAACAGGGAGAAAAGCAGTAATAACGACATCCTCGGATGGGAAGTCATGGGCTATCAGTCGGTAGAAGTAGATTCCAATCACCGGAAGAGCTAAGGACAGCCCACAGCCTAGGGTGATACTAGAAATGGTCAGGATCATGAGGGCTCTGTGACCTTCACTCTCCAGGTAGCGTGAAAGATAACAACCGGATGCCCCAGTGACCACGGCTGGGACCAATGGTAAAAGCCAAGCTCCGTTTGCCGTCTCTATTTTAAGTAGATGAAATCTCATCATATAGAACGGAATGCCAAATATGCTGAAAAGCGTGAAGACGAACTCAATCCACCACAGGACATAAGCTAGCTCCAAGGCCCAGGAATGCGTGGGAACCACCACTAGGATAATATAGTTCGTCAACGTAGTCAGCCCCATGGGAATGGTACTCAGCATTAGGCACTGGCTGTGCTTAAGCAAAGGAGGTATCGTTTCAGGGAACATTACGATTCTTGCCACAAATAGTAGCGTAAACAGACAGAACATGGATACGTTTGCTAGGAAGAAAATCGACCCAATGGCTACCATGCCACGAAATGGGAACGGGAAATTGGCAATTACAATACCAGTAATCCCAGTTCCCATGTTCACTGCAAACCAACCTGGAATGAAATTCTTGATAATCTCGCGTGGATGCGAAAGCTCTGCGAAGGGACCTTTCATTTTGATGTATACATGACGGAATGACTAGTACTGCATATTTATACTTCTTCACACAACCAACATCCTTGAAGCCGGAAAATGTCACCTCCCTCAATTGGTAATTTCGGGTTATATTTTCAGTCACACTGACTTTATCGCTTATCATTAAATGTTGAGCTGCCACATTTGACCATATGGGGCGCCATGATCTTATGTCAAAGATCGGGATTTGAATTAGATTTCTGGCTTACCGAACCTTATCTGTCAGCCAATGGGAATAAATCAAGTCTGCTGTAGACGCACTCAAGCACAGCGCAATAAAGAAACTTTTCGGTATATTCGTATCAGTAGACTTCCATGAATTTGTGATTTTGATCTATTGGAATTATATTTTTCCATCTCCCTTGACTATGAACGCGACATTCAACAACTGTGGGTTTAGAGACTACAGCATAGTACAAAATGCCACTAATCAATGAGTCATTGTACCAAGATCCTATTACAGTCTAGCGCTTCACTGTTTCCAGTATTGGTTCCAGTATAGCTGTAGAATTGATCAATTTCGGTAAGCAAATCATTTTGGAAATGGGAGAATGTACTGAACTGCTTAATTGATTTTGGCAAGATATCCATTCAATAATATCCTGAAATTTGGGTGCAATTGACGCAGCATTCTATTTTGGCATATACTTATTGAAAACCTTGGATATAATTAACTGTACAGCTACAAAGCTATTGCCAGCACTGTGGAATAAGCACACCGTCTCTACCAGTTAGTGGATTGCTTATAAGAACTGAACTACAACCGAGCCATCTCGAGCATTAAGCAAGCCATATTGCTAACAAGACATTGTGACTCCTACATTCAGACTAGGGAATTTCCATCGGACTGCAGATTAAGACTGACTATATTTGGTGGCTCAATGATTTCCCGGGTATTTTCGGAACGCAACGAATTCTCTTCCCGCAATTAGTATTTTCGGACTATATTTTCAGCAAAACTGACTTTACTAGTTAGATATGTAGACTGTTCCATGTTGCCGCCCCAAAGAGTCGAATGGAATAGCCTAAGACTTGTATTTTTGTTGCATGCCGAAGATCTGGATGTGGGGCAGATTACAGGCTTAATAACCTTATCTCACAATCCGATGGGAAATAACATATCATGGTTATTTCATTAGCCATTCATTGCGGTTACAGAACATACCTTGCTTTTGGGATGCTATAGGTTCTAGCGGATTACACATATGGAGCGAGACTAAGCCTCGCTCCCATGCTCCGAATAACATGAAAATCTTGGTATTTTTCCGTTGTAGTGTACGTCTCCACAACGTAGTTGGGATAATTTCAGCGAATCAAACTTGCACTAGGCATATCCATACATTGACCCATTCGGCAAAAATACCTCACCCCATCTATCACACTCGGTCATCCAATTGCTATAAAATTATTTCAGTATCCGCATGGTTATTTATGGAAATTGAAGATTTTGATTGGTTAAGGATAATGGTTTCTCCCTAATAAGGGGTTGGCAAATCTAAACATGAGTGACGATTGTTCGATTCCAAGTATCGGTGGACGTTGTGTAGCAGCCAAAAAGCAGCGTGGTTTTATGTTTGGACAGTAGAACTCATCCAGCCTGTACGAGTATTCAGCTTGGTAATGGAAGAATCTGTAGCTAGACCCTGAAAGTAGCGTATACTCGAAACATCAATGTATAACAGCAAATATCTAATAGCGAGAACTACCATCCCCTTACTGATCTCTATTATTTCTTCCTTGCATATTATCGCTGCTTTACCTCTTGGCTATTCGTAAGTCAGTTAAGGTGCTGAGCCATGTGTTGAGCAAGTGAATGCCTGCTGAAAGGAGGTAACGTTCCTTGAAATAATCATGTGTCGGAAGCGGGTGAGGAGAACAACTTCATGACCAGGAAACCGCCAGTACATCTGATTTGCCCGAGGTTGGGATGCTGCAAAGCTCCAGCCATTTCAGACTCTGTCAAGTCTGTGACGTATCTACCAACACAATAGGCTTTTTTGATAGGTGTCTACAAAATCACCAATAATTTTGGATTACGTGGGGGTTGGGTACTTCCCATTCGTAACTTATGTATTCAGTATTCGATCGAAAACGATCTGGAATATACATCCCTAATGAGTCTGGTGCAATACTTGGAATTTCTACTACTGCTAGCAGCTTTGGTCGGGAAAACAAGATGCAATCCCATTGTTATTATGGTCGCTATAGGTGGTAAAACGCGCATGCTTTGGCTATGATTAGGACAAAGTTACTGCTAGTCATGGTGGCGTAGAGCTATGATAGTATAATGAATTGGCTTTTTGCTCTTGCACGTAGACTCTCCTCGTGGTGGTATGTTGTAAAGTAATTCCACTCTGATAGATAGATGTCATCGAGTTCGATCTTGACTAATCAAATATACTTGAAAGCGCAGGAGCATGCCAATGGTATAAGTCATAGTTGCGATACCATAGCCCTCAAGGTACACCTGCTGTGAATCAACTCCTTAAACATTGACGTCTTGGGCTATTATGCACTTGTTGTTCTGATCATGAAATCTAAGAGCAACAAATTTCCATCCACAAGAACAAAAATCTAGAAAACCATGAACATAGTTTAGCAAGCTGAAGCTCATTGTCTATTACGATCATGAATATGAGGGATTTTGGCTGCTTTTTAAAGTATCTTTCTAGAACTAGTATATTTGTTTATTAGACAAGATTATTAGATTTAATTACAAATCGATGGAAATCCGAGAGTGGCATTGGCTAATGTGTAATCAGATTTTCAGTCAAATCACTAATCCAATTGATTTTCGAATTCCAAGAAATGAGAAATTTGGTTGTATACTGACATATTGACCAATAGCTGAAATCGCGCACCCACCTTAACTCATCAATCCAGAAACAGAGATTACTTGAGGATCTTTGGCTTTGCTGGGAAATGCTAAACTAGGTAAGCTTCAGGACATCTGGGATAATATAAAGTCATCCGTGTAACAACCAACTTCACATTCATTAACTCACTAATTACCTTATCTTCATCCCTCATTAATATACGCTATTCATACAAACAATTCAGACTGAAATGTCGTCAGAGTTACAGAGTATTAAAGTTTCTCAACCTGACCAGAGCTTCCTATATCGGGCCATCATGCAAATTGAGGGAATGACCTGCTCGTCATGCGTCAAAAGCACGGAAAAAGCCTTGGCAGCAATCGACTCAATCGTCATAGACTCCATCAGTGTCAGTTCATTGACTGGCCGTGGGCGTAGCCAATTTCACACTTGACGATCGTGACAGGCTAAGTAAAGCCATCGAGAAGTCTATCTCAAACATTGGTTACGATTTGGTTGATCTCCAATGGGAGATTATCGCAATCAGTCACAGAACCCAACCAATTGTACCAACAGAAAGCGAGGAATCTCTGGAGGTATCGTGCTATCATGCAGATCGAGGGGATGACTTGCTCCTCATGTGTCAAACCACGGAAAGGCGTTGACAGCCATCGAATCCATACTTCCAGAGTCAATCAGTGTCAGTGCACTGACGGGTCGTGGTGTAGCCGTATTCACAAATGGAGATCAAGCAAGTCTTGGGAAGATCATCGAGGAGGCGATATCC